>JAOTRO020169562.1:0-12533 GCA_028566515.2 Pyracantha coccinea | reverse complement strand
CAAGATTGATTTACTTCATAGTTAGCCTTCTTATTTTGGAATTTAGATTTTCATGATAAAGCATAAAATTATATAAATAAAAGTTTTGAATTTATTTTTAACATGATTTAAGACAAGTTGTAGTGATAAAATCATTGTGAAATTTTTCTTGATTTCTATAAGTATACATATTTAGGAGGCCTTTAAAGGAAGGGGTTCCCATTTTTTTTTAAATGGGGATTATTTGTGGAGCCAACACCACATCAAACTTCAATGATCCGAACCATCTATTTTTAAGTTGGACCTCATAAATCATCTTTGCAAAATATTAGCCAAATCTGAAATATTTGAGACATCTAATTGAGTTCAAAGAAATTGACAAACACTTTGTTTTATAAGAAACAATGAAATTTCATCGTGATAATTAAATAGGAAAATGGTTTCCAATTAAATTTAATTTTTGCAAGGATGATCTATGAATCAAGACTTACAACATAGACGTTTAGATCATTAAAGTTCGACGTGAAATGGGCCATACAACTAGTCCCCGTTTTTACCCAAAATTTTGAATAAAAGGCATGTATATATTTATATACATTGCTTTATTTTTCTTCCGCTCAATGATACAAAATTATCTTTAAAAAATGTTTATTTAATTTTTTTTATTCTTTAACAAATTTAATTTCGTAGTTTTTTTTTAAAATTTTATAGTTTTAGTATATCTTTATCTTGATGTTTGTTTTCTATTTGGTCTTAAGACTTAACAATCAAAATCATTTATTGGGAGGGAAAAGAAAGAAAATCAAATATTAGAATTTTTAAGGAGTGGTTATTCCCATTGGACCTGAAGAAATGATAAATATTGCACAGAAATGGTGGCTAACAGTCAAAGAAATGATAAATATTACTTTCTTAAGCTTTTTTTTTTCACCTCCAGAGTCCAGACCAAAATTACAAACGGGGAATATTTCTGGTCCAAAACAATGGTGTACAAGAAGATATCCAGCTGATGTTGATCAAATGGCCGGAATGGCTGAGACCACTGCAAGCTCAAATGGGAATTTGTAGTTGCAAAGCCCAAAACGAAATCGTCCTTGCAAGGGTAGTATGTCTAGGAAAAAAACACGAGCTCGGCCTTCATATAGACATCGTGCTAGATCGTCAAGTCACAATACACAATTTTGAGGATATAAGAACTATTTTGTCATGGTTGATTGACCTACACATCATTGAGGATAATTCAACAGTCCTCTATACGGTCAGACAGAGTTATTTTGTCATGGTTTGTTGAAGATCATTCGAGCTTTACCCATTACTCGCACCATGCGCCTGCTACTCGCATATTGGCTCAAGGCATTTTCTGTACCGCTCTTACTTTGATTAATCTGAGTCAATGTGACAATATTCTTTACAACATTTAAACAGTTTTTGCCGCTTAATGCTATAGCCTAGTGGTATTCATCTTCACTTGTAAGTGAGATGTATCAGGTTCGAATATTGAAAATGGCGAGTTCGATATTAATTTATTCTCCTCCCCTTCGTGTAAATATATCGTTGCATGGAAAAAAGAAAAAAAAAACATTTTAACAGTCTATTCTCTTTCTTTGTTCCCGCATTTTCTCCCCTGTAGCAAGTTCCTGTATGGCCATTCTTTGTAATTAGTTACAACATTCAATTAGTGCAACAACATTAGTCACAAATACTAAAATAAATCAAGACAAAACAAAAACGTCGAGGTGAAAGACAGGGAAGACGATATCGTATGTAACAAGATCTTAATAACTAATTTAAACAATGTATTCTACATCGAGAAGGTAACGGAGCCCCCTATGAAGAAATGTGATTAGTTACGTTTCTGGTCCAAACGTCGTTACAAAAATTTCAAAAGAAAAAGAAAACAACGGGAGAAAGAACATTAAATGTAGCATGATTAGCATCCTCCATCTCACTATGCACTATCTAGAGCCGAGTCATCACCTTTCCTTTAACTTGTCATGGCATCTGATGATTCTGATCCCTTGTGTTTGTAATCGTCAAGAATGATATTGCAACTATTCATTACGCATGCATCAAGAAGACCGTGATTCCAAAGTTTGATCATGAATAACCTCCAACACCTGAGTCAACGAGCACTTGATAAATTTCACGCAATTATCCAATGAATGATAAAAACACGCATCAATTACTACCACAAGGATAAAAGTTGGAAATTGCAACCGAGTGAAAAACATGTTTAAAAAGTGATATGCACGAAATAGCCATCCTTCCAAATATTACTGACCCCTTTGCTTCAGCGCTTCTACTTTTGAAAAGTTTTGATCATCTTGGGAATTATGTTTTCTTAATTGTACCATTAATTATGGAATTAGGGAAAACTAATACCAGAAAAGATCTGGAGAGGAGTTTAGCTCCGGTGCATGAAGTCTTGAGAATGCCTCGCATGCCCAGGCAACATGACCATCTGCTAGCACACTGCCACATTGAAAATGCATCTTTGTCATTACAGGAAATCCCAATAAACTGACGTGAAGTTAAAGATACCACCATTTTTTCATATCAACTTCACATACAAAACAGTAGAAGTAACAGGATAATAGAAAAAGAATAAGAGAGAACTATATAGTTTGAACAATATCAGAAAGCCGAAAGTAGCAACAGATGACCACCTTTGCTTTCGAACGAATGAGTTCCAGAGATGCATAAGATGCTTTTCATCTTTGGTAACATCTACAAAATCATCAAGCATCTGCAACATAACAATGTACTATTAGATTTTCAGTTCTTACAATAATATTGTTAGACCCAAAACCAAGTAGATACGAGTAGAAAGGCCCTAATCTTATGTTTGTAATGCTAGCTTTATTAGTGCATCCAATGCGTGATTATTATTTCCTTAACAGGCCCCTTCAAGTGTAGAGCACAAGACGTAGAGCACGTGTTGTAAAATTGAACCAAGTACATCAACTATTACTGTATTTTCAGCAATGTTATTGTTGGAGCATCCAACCCAAAACCAATTGACTATGGGAGGAAAGGCCTAAGCTTTCAGATAATGTGATCAAATGTTTAGAATACTTGAGGACGGATCTTTCTATTCTTAGCAAGTTGGGTAATTAAAACAACTAGTTCCAAACAAAAACTGGGGATGGCCAAACAAACTAGATTCAATTATTTATAATTGAGCCAAGAAAGAACTAAACTGCAGTCATTGCAAGTAGAATTTTTTATCTTGTGCAACATGAATCAATGTACAATATACAAATCCAATCTAGAAGAATCGTTAAGCATACCCTCCGATCATCAAGGTCTGCAATGTCATCATCAACCTCATCTTCGCTATCCCGTTCTGATAATACTTGCTCTAACTCCATGGGCTTCATATAGAAAGAAACATTCATACAGAATAACCTTACAATAATATAGATTTCTTGCACAGCATAGATTTCTAATTGCAACTAGAACTGTACATCAATGTAGAATAAGTAGATATTGTAGTTGATGAATCAGCTCTTAGGAATCTATTCAAGATAACTGCACACAAGAAGTAATCACATCTTCATTTAAATATTCAAAGATTTATTTCTGAAACACAATTAGTTAGGCAAATGAATAAAATGAAATGTAATGAAGATGTCAGAAAGATTGGGTATTTCACTTTTTAGAAGCTATCTAAACACCAGCAGTTACAATAAACTGTGTTTTTAAAAAAATATGGCAGAATGTGCAAGACAACAAAAATTCACAACCAGAGCATATAAAGTAATCCATGTTTGCTATCTAAAGGCTCAATCACTAACATTATATTGAAGAGGTATGATGTAGGACAGTAGAAATAGATAGGAATATTGAAGAGAACCGGACTCACTCCGGCCTTTGGCTTCACATCAAAGGTGTATTAGAATCAGTCCAATAGAGAATTTTAAAAAATTCCAGCAACACACCGGCCTTCAGCCTCACACCGAAGGTGACTTGGAATCACTCCAAGGTTGTTGTGCCTCACACACGAGCAGAAATCCAGAATTTCTTTTCACTTAACACTTCTTTAAAGCATACAAAGTAGCCCTTTTATATAGGCTAACTGGTACATGCATCTGGAAAGATCCACATTAATATACTCAGGAATTCTTAAGACTAATCTACGACACCTAATACATTATAATTGTAATGTAGAGAGACTCAAACATAAAGAACTTGCAGACTAATCTGCATTTATTACATAAGAAAGTAGAAAGACTACTTTGCTGAATTTTTAACTTGGCTCCTCCATCAAGGTCCCTTGCACATAATTCTATATCCAAAAGCCTTCACCATAATTTAACAATGGGTCCCTCTCATTTACACCATAACTACAATTCAGTTTGGTCACTTATTATAGAAAATACAACCACTTTTGCATAACTGCACTACGACAGTAGTGCTACTTCCCGGGGGCTAAAAAAAGCTGCAAATTCAGTCTTTGAAAGCACAAAACCCACAAAAACCACTTCTCACCAAAAAAGAAATACATGCAAGGGGTACATGCTAATTACTGAATAGAATGCATTTATAAATAAAGATGGAAATTCATCAGCTCACAAACCATAAGCAAACTAAGTACATAAACAAAAACAGGAAAGATAATGACAAAAATAATCTCCAATTGTTTAAAAGAAGGATTATTACAGCTCACGTTTATCTAAGTTTTGCAATGGATAAAGAAACAAACAGTTTAAGTTTCAAACTGTTGCAAAATAAAAGATTTGAGTTGACAGCAGCTTGTGGTGTGCAAGAAATAAAAGAAAAATTAAGCCTACAAAAAATGCAAATTGATGGAGAAACAAAATTTGGAACTGCTATCGGGTTTAAAAATCAATAACTACCTGAACTCTATGCGAGTGAAAGAACTGTCGTTTCTGCAGAAGCATACGGCTGACAAACAAAAATTAAAGAAATGTGAGAATTGTCAAAATAAATTTACAGCCTCAATTATGGACACTTCAAATAAGGATACCAATTTCAAAAACGGCAGACACAAGTCTGCTTTTGATACTCTAAAAACGAGTCCTAAAGTGAAGTCCACAGACTGATAGTAAGAACAATGAGAAGAACATAAATCAAGTAATGCTTATAAGGAAAATCAACAGAAGCTTCTGTTAAACAATGGAGAGAAACTATAACACAGGTTGACGTACTTTCTTGGCTCTGAACGCTCTGCAGTTAACTTCCTTATTTTAGTTGGTGGTGCATAATCACTTCCAGATAGCAATTTAACACAATCAATGTCCGGAGATGATTGAGCAATGGAAATTGTAGCACCATGACCATTGGAACTTGAGGTAGCACATTCTATACATTCTGCAGAACTAGGATGATCATGACCACAATTTTGGAAATCTTTTCCACCGGGGAGCAGATTGGGAGCCTTCACACCTTCACAGGATAGAATATCCAAGAAATAAAGTTAAAACTCAGTGTTCCCAACAAAGGCATATAAGAAGAGAGATAATTCAAGTAAAATCATTCAATCTTCAGTTGAAACCCCAAGACAAAAATTTTAAAACAGTCACATCCGTAAATTGTGCTGCACAATCACATTTTAAAAAAAAAAAAAAAAATTAATGTATTAGACATTTTATTTAAACACCACTTTTGGTCCAAGGGAAGCTATTATTAAACTAAGCATTGCTTGGATTTAAAAAGTAACCACATTCAACCCGATTAACAGTCAATCATAATATCACTCAACTGAATGTGAACTGGGATTTGTCATCCAACAGTCACTATTATCCAACTTAAATTGAACTTGGTGGAACAGTGAATAGTCAAATCAAAGTATGTAACTGAACTTGTTAAACCAATAAACAAGCGGTTAGTTAAAATACTAACTTCAAACCAATTCCATATGTTATATGTTAGAGATCTTAAACTAATAAATTGTTATATTGATCACAAAGACAGGCATTGACTGATATAACAGCAAGAATATCCAATAGAGTTACTATATACCTCAAAAGAAGTCAACAAAATTAGAAATGGGCAAACCAACTTGACCAGCTATTTCGTAGTTAAAAAGGGAAATTTGTAAAGAAAATAGGATGAAAGGAATGCCATAATACAATGCTGGAGTTGTGGACAACTTTAAGACATGCATCATGAGCCTCATATTATTATATAGAGACCTTCTTAAGGATTAGCTCAGCCGTGATCAAAAGAAGGGTAGAAACACTCTAAACCACCACCCAAAAGAAAAGAGGATAAATTTTTATAAAAAAATTAAAATTTCTCTAAAGCAATCTTGATATAGACTAAAGGTAATCTGAATGAGCCTAGGGTGATACGTCTCTGCACATTAACAGGATATGATGGAACCTGTCATTTCTTTGTCTCGAGTCTCTTTTCTTTTTCACTACCTGAAAATGATAAATCAACCGAGTACGAAAGGAAAACGTACCATCACCATTCTCCAAATGTGCCTCGTGTGCCCCTCCATTGGCAAGGCTAGGTGAGTCTAACTCCAGGAATTGTATGTTAACGTGGTTTTCAAGTTGACCATGGTTCTTTGGCCTATGTTTTCTCGACCTTGAACTGCAAAAAAAAATTATTTCACCTACTCAACTCTCTGAATTCTTCCAAGAGAACAAATAGGATATTAACCAGTAGCTTTAAGTTGTACCAAGAAATTTAAACCGACCAGAAGAAGAATGTTTGAAGTTGTGGAACTACTCCATCTGCTACAGTCTGTATACAAAAAATGTAACTGGATATGATTGGGGCATAGAACTTGTTCATGCATGCTGAAAAAAAATCAAAAGGAAACATAAGCCAGTACTGGAGTGCCTATGAGTTGCTTTTGTTCAACATATGAACCCTAATGGCAACAAATATTTTGAACTTGCACAAAAAAGACCTGCACTACTTCAGGATGAAAACAATTCTGACCTCGGATCTCAATAGTTCAACTTTCACAGAAACGTTGACTGCCTGATACTCTTCAGTTACCTACACAATAAATGTTTCTTGAACAACCTCTTCAGAATAAGCAGAAAGTGACAAGATATACTCAATCACCAACCCAAAACTCAAAGTTGAAGAAGTCATGTGAAGAGCACAAGTGATAACGCAGACCCTACAAGAAAAAATGATGGTTCACTTCAGCTACAAGCTAAATTAGTATATAGTAGTAAAGCATATAAAAAATTAAAACTAAAAACAAACAAAAAAAGTATGGAAATAGGCTACTTAACAGAAGAACAATAACTTTCAATATTATGGTTCAATAAATAAATTAGGTTGTCAGGAGAGAAATATATGCATTATGAATAAAAAACTGAAACTCTAGCCAACACAAATGGGTATGCTGACATCATATCACAAATAATTCAGCCTCAAATGTCAAATAAATCTCTAAATTATAAACAACTATCGATTCTATTTTACAATTAAACACAGAAAAGAAAGTATAAAATATTGAAGAATTAAAGGTTAAGCTTCTTAGGAATAAACAAATCCGCACCATGTGTGCACGCTGGAATATGTATGAAAAATTAATCATTACTATGGACATAACTACGAGTTTCATACTAGATCAGTATTTCCAACGATATTGAATATGAAAGCATTTATGTTTAGAGTATTTCCACCCAATCTTTCTGCAGATACTGAAAATACTTTATAGGTTTTATGCAAACTTTAAAATACAAGATAAGGTATTCCTAATGGGGAGTAATTCTCCTTTCTGTCCCTTGCAAAGGGAAACTTGGTTTTTCTACAATTTATGCTAATTTATATCAAACATAAATGGGACAACATAGAAAGCAATATCCATACTGGTTCATACCTTGAAGCTTGCACATTGCATCAAGCAAAAGGGACAGGAGAAGTCCTCAGTAACTGAATGTTCAAAAACAAAAAGTACACATAACAGTTAGGGTTTCAGTAACTGAATGTTCAACAATGAAAGCTTCATTGCTAATGAAAATGAAGTTCAAATAGACAAAAACATGATTCACCAGAAATTTATAAGTAGTTGTCTAAATGTTAATCCTCATAAGTGGAAAAACCAAATCACATATACATTTCTTAAGAGTGCATACTACCATGCAGCCAATTAAGCCATTTTAAATAAGAAACTAAATAATGCATTTACTCTGACAGAAGGAAAAATATAAAGAGAGAAACAGTATCGCAGGACACCCATTTCCCTCTTTAATAAAGCTTTACACCTTAAATCGTCAAGAATCAAGGATCATCATCATGCCAAGTAGGGTTCCATGAGTTAAAAGATGGGGGTGGGGCCATGGGAAATGGAACAAATAAAAAGACGAAATTTGAGAGTAAACCCAACTAAAGGACAGGAAAAACAAAGTACTAAATAAATCTAGAGACATCAGAAACAATAACAAACTTGTGGAAATTTGTTTTCTATAAAGAAAAAAGGGTTTTTTGATAATTACTTAACAAGTATGGTTGAAACTTCGGATACAAATAACCGTTGTAACTATAGTAATAGAAAATAATTACACTTCAGAGGACAAAGAAATTGATGATACCTTCAGTCTTTCGTAACGTGTTGTTGTAGTCCCTGTAGTTGAATATTACAACCCCAGCCCTGGACCTAGAAAAATAACATGTAGAAAAATATATTAATTGCCCTCTTAATGTAAGCAACATAATGTCTTCTTGAAGTCCTCGCAGAAAAAAAAATGTGCTTGAGAGAGAGATTGCATGTGTGTGCCTCGACAAACTAAGATACTCAATAAAACGGAATGATTTAAGGTGGACTACCCCACATCGAAACTCTACATCAGTAGTCTTCAAAGAATTAAAACTTTCATCTTGAAAATAAAACCATTCGGGGCAATTGAAATAAGTACCATATTAAAAAAAAAAAAATACATAAACATACTTCCATATGTCTGACTGTGTACTTAAGGATAGAATTGGTACCTCTTTCTACGCCTTGCTTGGATTTTATAACGTAAACATCTGCGAAGAAATAACGGCTACAACATAGAAAGGGATTGATGAGAATACAGAAACATAGATTGTACCTTTTTATAAAGAGCACACCAAGACCTCATAACAACCCACACACATCGCATACAGAGAGCACAGCACAGAGCACAGAGCTCAGCACTAAATGAGTAATACAAGTGGAAATAACCACATTGGATTAACATTCCTTTTGTTCTTATAACCATAGTACACAAAACTATGCCAAAACACCGAACGGGTCCATGTTTGTAGTAATGTTTTCAGCAAACTATTAAAATTGCTAATGAGGATCATTACAAATTTACAAGTGCAATCACATTTGAATGTGCATTCCTGATTAAACTTTGACATCCACGACCTTTATCGAGTGGAATACCATACACGCGCAATTCTGACTGAAAATTAACATTTGACACAATTATACAGAAAAAGTAGAGCTAGAACAAAATGCATGAGAGTGTGTACAAACATTGTGTAGAGCACGAGGGCGGAGAATGTTGTAGAGCTCAACTGGCTTGCAATATATCAATAGACTCTCGTCGATAGCAACCGCCTCCTCTACCGGCACATGTGCACAAGAATTCTGACGGCACATCTTATATACCTACGGCTACGGCAAACAATACAATCAAAACAATCAGCAAAAAAATCAGAATTCGGGTTTTCGGTCTTCACAGAGATCTGATACACAATGAAATTTGAGCTATAACCCTGATTTAATTTTGGTTAATTGAAATAAAGTTACAAAATTATCAAGAAAAATACCAGTTCAAC
Source organism: Pyracantha coccinea (assembly GCA_028566515.2). NCBI lineage: Eukaryota > Viridiplantae > Streptophyta > Magnoliopsida > Rosales > Rosaceae > Pyracantha > Pyracantha coccinea. The sequence goes on along the minus strand of JAOTRO020169562.1, from coordinate 2,807 downwards.
ACAGAGAGCAACACTCATTTCGTTAAAGGAAGAGAAAATAGGTTGCAGCGAGGGAACGATTAGCTTTGTTGAACGGAGACAAAGGAGGCTCACCGGTTTGAAGGTTGCGCCGGAAAATTGGCCGGAGAAGAGAGAGTTTGAAGCTCTTCGCTTCCAGAACGCAGGCGAGGAGCGGGAGAGCTGCGCCCGTAATCTTTAGAATCCTTTCTGTTTTTTAACTTTCTTCGGCTTGTAAGGAGTGCTGGAGGCCTGGAAGTCGTTGGGTCAGGAAACGGGAAATTGCACAAAGTTGGACTTTTTCTTTTTGGTTGAAATATTTGATTGTCTCGGTAAAGACAGAGATTTAAAAAAAATAATAATAATAATAGTACGCTTGGGTTCTCTTTTTTTATTTTTTTTTATTTTTTTATTTTTTAAATGATCAGGGAATACATACGATGCTAAGAACAAGATGCGTGTTAAGGGTCTCGATTAAAATTGTCAAGAATTTCAACCTTTCTAAACCAAATTACAAGATGAAGCTACAATCCTGTAATAGAGAATCTAAAATAATATCTGATGGTTCTTCAAACCACATCACATGATTGGTTACAATCAAACTATATCTTGCCACAACAAATAAGGTTAATTACACAAACATCGCTTGAGTTTTATTTTGTTTTCACAAAACTTCCTCTTGATAAGTAATACTTACACCATTTGGAGTTTTGTTTCACTTTCTCAAATACCTCTTTTGTCGAATATTAGTCTATAAAAAACAAATTCACTCTTATCGTTAATTACTTAACAAAATAAAAAAATTAAAAAGAAATCAAATTAAAAATTATACAAAACATTAAAAATAAAAAAGAATGATAAATCCTATTAGAATCCAAATATCTAACTTATGTTTGTTTTTCCACTGCTGCCACTAACATGCACTCGACCCGCAAACTCATTTCCCTCATTTCTAGCAACCCCTCCCGATCTTCTTCTTCGTTGAACAATCCCAAAACTTTGAACAAAAGAGATGGTGTGTCAACGAGAATGTTTTCTATAAAGTATGAAATTTAGATAAATAGAGCGAAACAAACAGTGGTGTTGACAAGAAAATTTCATAATGAAAGAGTAGTGATATCGTTAATGGCGTCTCAAAACATGAACAGAGAACTGTATTTAGGTTTAGTTGTACCCATATCATTCATTATTAATTCTCAACAAATAAAATCTTTGTGGAGCTTAATAAATATTCATCCAATTGAATTGATTTTATATGTTCATGACCTCCCCCACCCCAGCTCAAGACCAGATCGTCAAAGAGTGTTGAGTTGGATTGAGATGGCTAAGAGCGAGAGGAAGTAGAGGAGAGGATGATTCGTTTGGTGGCAGCAATACTTTTTCATTCCATAGGGTTTTTTCATTTTTATTTTTGTTAAAAAAAAATTTAAATTATGGAAGTTTTTATTTCACAATTAATTATAGGGATAAATATGTCATTAAGGAGTGATGTGAAAGCAAATTAGAATCTCATGGGGTGTTAGTGTTACTTATTAGACATGATGGAGTTTTATGAAAACATAATAAACCTCAGGGGATCTTACTGTAATTAACGAACAAGTACGATATTCATTGATACAATGAATGAATACGTAGAAATTGGAGGAATGGTGCATTTAAATGGGCTTCAATAGAAAATTTGCCAAGGATTTCAACTCAATCGAAAGGAAAAAGAATGTCCCGTGTCACACTCCAAAACCATGTGGAATGACTAAATTGATGGATTGAGTTGAGTAGAAAACAAACTCAATAAACTGTACATAAGTACTGAACATGTAAATTTACAAAGTTAAGATGCAAGTTATTCCCAAAATCCTTCACCACTAGAGATACCAAACCCCCTAGCTTTACACCACATCATGGAGTAAGTTTTACAAGTAGCACTTCCAAAGAGTTTAAAAAAAAAAAAAAGCTAGGCTCTAACACTACACATTACAAATAAAGCAACATGCAGTCTGCAAAATCAAAATATATGTGCTTCGATAAGCTCTTTAAGACAGCTCAGGGATATCACTACCTTTATACCTTCACTTAAGTCCTGAAATGATAAAATAGGGTGAGCTTCACAAGCTCAGTAGGTACAACAAAATTATTCATTTCAATCAAGATTCTAACAAGGCATGCATCCAGAATGACAGAAATATAGTTTACATTCAAAAGATACACAGTAATACATCCCATAGGGATAACATAGGTTCAAAGTATTTTCACTTCTCAAAACGTAATTATTTCAATACTTTTCCTTCTTGGTTAGTTCGCAACACTGTATCCATGAGCTTTAATCACCAGTTCCGGCCACCATCTCAGATTAAGGTCACCGAGTAAGCCATCCTGATCAGGTTTAAGGTATTCCACCCTAGGGAGACACAATCTCTACTTACCGAAATCCTTGGAACTAACTTAACCAAACTATATGACTGGTAACATTAGCTCTTAAATAAATTTCCCTTTCTCAAACACTTGCCATGGTGTTGAAAACATATATATATGTATGTATGTATGTATATATATACATATATATATATACATATATATATACATATATATATATATATATACATATATATATATATACATATATATATATGTATATATATACATACATACATACATTGTCATAGCCCGTCCCAAGAGATAAGTGTTGATGGACACAAAAAGACGAAAATGCCCTTGGCGATGGAGATTTTTATGTTCGTCATATTGTGTGAGGGACCAAATTGATAAGTTTCCAAGTTTTAGGGTCAATTTGGAAACAAAAAGGACTTGAAATA
>JAOTRO020169527.1:0-12537 GCA_028566515.2 Pyracantha coccinea | reverse complement strand
TGTAATATAATTAAATATTTAAAATAACTTGTGAAAACACTTACTTCGTCGTAGTAATTGGCTCCGCTTTCATGTCTACTTTCGGCCTTTACCACTACTTGATGCCATTTATTCAAACTTGGATGAAGATGTTTTTTCCATCTTGAAGAACAACTCTCATGGTTTCGGGGATTCGGTGGAGTGGTGCCTTCGTAGAACTCATAGTACTTTTTGGACTTACGAGTCCATACACCTTCACTTGTTTGAGAACTCCCATTGACATTATTTTTCGAGACCCATCTATAAGCCTTGCAAAGAGCTTCATCTTTTTTTTCGAATCCAAGCCCTTCTCTTCTTTGCAGATGTGGCCATTTGAAAATTATTGAAAAAATTGAAGGAAAGATTTTTAGAAGAGGTAAGAGAATAGAATGTGAAGAATTGAAATAAAATGAGGTAAGATAGTATGGAATGGTGAAAATTATGTGAGAAATGGTGTAGGAATGGATTAGGTATTTATAGGAAAAAAATAGATTTTTTTTATTTAACAATTTGTCCCAAAAAAAAAAAAATTCAAATGCAATGGTAACCTAGCGTCAGCTAGCCGTTGCTAGCTGGCATCATCCTGACGCTAGGTCGCCATTGCAATTCAAATTTTGGGGCCAGCTGAGGCTGGCTAGAATGGGCCAGCAAGTTGGCCTGTTTTAGATTTTTGGCCCGATGGGGCCACACAAGCCCTTTAGCCTAGCCCTCGGTTGGAGACTGTTTTCGTGTCATTCTGAGCCATCTCCAACCGACTCGGCCAAAGGGCTAAAAATAGCTCGAATTGACACGAAAATCGTCTCCAACAGCGAGCTAGGCCCAATGGCTTGTGGGCTCCACCAAGCCAAAAAACTAAAATCAGGCTAATAGGCTGGCCATTTCCAGCCAGCTAGCCCGCCCTTCAGCCCAGCCCATTTGAATGCCAACGACTATCTAGCGTCAGCATGACGCTAGCTAGCAACGACTAGCTGATGTCAAGTTAACGTTGGAATTTGATTATTTTTTTTTGGGACGAATTTTTTTTTCTTATAAATACCTAAGTCATTCCTACACCATTTCTCACATTCTTTTCACTATTCCATCCTAGAAATATGGAGAGTTACTCACATTAGCGACACGTGTTACTCGAAATCCTATTTGAAAAATTATTGAGATTATATAAAGATAAGAAATCCGGAGACTTATTCATTTGGCAACAAGTGGTAGTCAAAATATTTCCGAAAACCTTATTTTAATATGGTAGTTTAATTTAATTAATCATATAATTCAATTAAAATAATAAATTATAGAGGGGGCTATATTTAGCCTATGTCCCTTTGGCCCCCTCGGTTGGAGATGAGTTTTTTGTCAAATGGCTATGTTTGGCCTATGGTCCTTTGGCCCATTCGGTTGGAGATGGTATAAAATATGGTCTAGCATTGTTCATTAAAATATAATTTCTTGCAGTGTTATAGGGCTAAACATAGCTCTTTGGCCCTCATTCGGTTGGAGATGGCCTAAGTTCTCCTATAAAGACTACGAAGCAAACTTGAAGAAGAACCCTTTAAAGAATCTCAAAGAAGAACCCTTTAAAGAATCTCAACACTTTGTTGTGGTTGAACCCATATGCGAAGACTAGAAAGAGGATGTCGCATACTGGTTTACGAGGGATGAATGTTATGGAACAAGTTGCAAGAACCAAGGAAGGCTATTATGAGATTATGACTTAACTTTCTCTTGCTTAATCTTACTTGACAAAGACTAATATGACAAAAATGGTTTTCTGGTTTGAGAATTCCAATCATCGTAGGCTCAAAAAGAAAACCGGGTTTGAAAAGAAGGTCATGTTGTGAAAGAAGAGACTTTATGATATAATACTGAAGAAAAAAATGGAGATGGTTTGGAAAAAACCTCAGCTATGAATGGGCTATTTAAAAAGAAAGCACCAAGTGATCTCACAGTTGAATATGAAGGGTTTTGCTTGAAGATCAATGAATATGAAGACTAAAGTCACTCGAAGATGCAAGTGGTCGCCCCTTGCAAAGTGTGCACGCACAACGCTCTTCATCATTGCCACTTTTTTTGGCATGATTCTTGAGACAACACGTCTGAATCTGAAACTTCTCCACTACTCCTCAGAGTCGAATCACCATAAAACGATAAAAGACTAAACAATGAGTATTTCAACATACTCCGAAAGGCATGTTCTTTGGATAATTATCCATCTTCAAGGGGAATAGGTTGCTTTCAGATACATAATTAGGAGCAATTGTGGGACCATGATTTTCAAGGGCTGGAGTAAGTGCATCGGAATACAATTACTTCAGAAGTTTGATCATGGACTAAATAGCTCCGAACAGAGCTGAATTAATGGAGCAGTGGTGCCACCATCATCTTGTTCTAAAGCAGTGGACGAAGTTTGAGCGACTTCGCTAGAATGACCATGCTTATCATGCAAGACATGGGGATCTAATCCGGCATGGAATCAACCAAATCCACTATACATCTTCAGTGGTGGAGCTAGGATTTTACGTGAGGAAGGGCCTCATGCAAATGTTAAAAAAAAAAGATAGTATTTGCAAGAAAGTATAATACATGCTTGGAGTTTGAGCTAATTAAATTTTTTGAGGTGATAAATACTTTTTCATGTTAAAATTAACCTTCCAATATCAAGTCAATATAGAGAGTAGTTAATCAAAATTAAAGAGGATCAAATCAATTAAAACGCTAGGAAGATTAAGTTTTGAGACCATATTTTGGATACCACATAATGTGACGGTTGATGATTAGATTTCTTCTTTATTGACTTAAAGTACTAGTCCAACCATTAACAGGTATATCATCACGTGGTCACAAAAGATGGCTCAAGGAGATGGTCACTGTAGCATCGACCCAAGTTAATATAGAATATATTGGTAGATTTTATTAGTTTGAGGATTGATTTTTTCTATAAAAAAAAAACAGAAAAAAAAAGTGTTAAAGACCTAATTTTCATTAAAGGTAATAATTGAGGAACTAAATTGACAATTCACCCTATTTTAACTATTGGTGAAGAATTTAAGAGTTTTATATGAACTAAAAGAAGTATACTACTAAGTTTTGTTTAAAAAAAAATTAAATACTAAGAATGGCCTAAAAAGTGAGGTAGTCCTTGGCCTATACTAGCCTATTAGTGCCTTGTCCCTGTACATCTTGGAGTTCTTACAATCTAGGAATTGACGTGTGCCGCAAGTAATCACACTCTTAAAGAGGATGCAATATCTATGTTTAGATATCCTCTAGGATTATCCTGCCTTAGAACAAGGATTCTATCCTAAAAAGGTGTCTCTCCTAACTAGTATAAATACACCTGTCTAGGGTTCATCACTGGTAGCGCAATCATCTCATTCTAATTCTCTTATCCACTGCTTGAGTCTTATACTTACTTACTAACTTGAGCGTCGGGAGAGGCTTTGGCAAGCACACCCCCCATTCTTAGGCTTGCTCACGGTTATTTGTTGTTTTACAGTTTTCTCGGATTTGTGACTCCACCGTACACAATGGTGAGCGAATTTTGTTCCAACAGAAGTCGTTGTGAATTGTGAAGTGGTTAAAACCACGTAAACAATTACTACTAACCGATTCCATGATAGGAGGAGTGGTTACAATGCATAAAATTATGGTCTTTAGCCTTTCTTCTCATGTGAACTAGTTCATTCATATGCTTGTCCTATTGCGAGCAGAACCGTAAGGAACTTAGAGAAAAGAAGACTATACTTCGACCTCAACCATCATGAGTTTTTCTACAGGTACAAACTAGTGCCAATTAGGGTTTAATCTGACTAAATGTTATGACTAATGAAGTATGGTTTAATGGTTTTATTGGTTTCGATAATGCTCAGTTATGACTATATATATATTACACTTTCAATTGCTGATTAAATATGAACTTAAATCATGTTTATGCTTTATGCAATGAGGAAGATGAAAACCATAATCATTTATTTTTAAGTTGGAGTTTAATGCTTGAAGTTTCTCTTTTAAGAAATAATGCATCAACTAGTAGTTTATTAGTTGGATCAAGTGTCCTGTGTAGATGATGAAGACTTGTCATTTTTAAGTAAAGGTCTACTTATCTGTTCGCAGATTTGGAATGACAAAAATAATTTAATTTTTAGTATATAAATTCTCACTCAGTTAAGGTTCCTTTTTTGGCTACGATGGTGGGTAAAGAATTCATTTAGAACAACCAAAAAGTAAGAAAAGGTCTAGCAACCAAGACCAAGGTAGATTCAAATGGAGGCCACCTACGAGAACTTGTTTTATACCAATTTTTAAATTGTGGCAGATTTAAAATAAATGGGTTTCAAAAGTATCAAATTGTATCAAACCAAAAAGAAATTGGTTCGGTTCCGTTTCTAAATTGTTTGATTTTTTTTTCTTGATCAAAACGAAATAGGATGGAAGATGAAATCTATCCTGAGACATAAGATATAAGCAAAGAACACAATGTTATTGTTGCGAGACGTACATTTATAATACGCAAACTACTACTACAAAAGTAGCTTATTGTGTCGGCGGTTGATGTCGGTTTTATATAATATAGTGGCAAATAAGACATTTCCGACAAACACTTTACATGGTATTAGAATTAATGTCGGTTGTAACCAACATCAACTGTCTATGTCGCTTATAACCAACATAGTGTTTACTCTTTTTAAATGATGGTGTCGTATAAATAAAGAATTGGGTCGCTTTCAACCGACATAAAATTAATGTCGGTTAAAAAGAGAATCGTGTCGCTTTTACCCGACAGTAATAATTATTTTTAAATATTTTAAAACTTCATGTCAGTTGTAGACGACAAATTGGTGTTCTTTATATATCCTGCACCGTCTCTTCTTCTTCCTCTCTCGTGTCTTTCTTATTTGTTCTTCTTCATCTTCATTTATTCCTTCTTCTTCACAATAAGTTTTTCATGCTTCTAGTATTTTTATTTTCTCCTCTTATGTTTATTTTTTGTTTACAATTTAATTTTGTAGGGATTTTATTTGAGCTGGTTGACTACATAAAGAATTGATCGACGACGGAATTCTTCGATAATTCAGATTTTTATCACTAAATTTCTTAATTTTTAAATTGTATAATACACAAGTTTATTTATTTAAAATTTTTAATTTAAGTAATTAGATAAATTTGTAGTATTTATGCTAATTAGACTACGTTTCAATTCGTGTGTGGTGACATTTTTATTATAAAATTATATTTTTGTTTTTTATTGCATATTTTATATAAGTTAAATTTATTTATTAAAATATTAAAACCTTACATGGGATACACAAAAAAAAAAAGAGCACATGGTTTTTTTTCTTTGGGTTAAACTTTTTTTTAATTTTTTTTTTAAGCTAGTTTCCTGTCGCTTTTAGCCAACAACATTGGTCAGATGTGTCGGATACTCTGAACTATTTAGGCAGAAATTTTGCTGCTTGTTTTGCATGCGGAAATCGTTTGGGAAGAGGAATGTAAGAGGTGGTGTCGGTTGTAGCCGACGAGACAATGAATTGGGAAGAGGGATGTCAGGTGTGCCAGACGTGGCGTCAGTTATAGCCAATGGGAGAGTGACTTGGGAAGAGGGATGTCAGTCAGAGGTGGTGTCGATAGTAGCCGACGGGAGAATGGATTAGGAAGAGGGATGTCAGGTGTGTCGGATGTCGTGTCGGTTTTTAGCAACGTCAGGTTCAATTGATTCGACATCAGTTGCATTTACTGGCGGTGTTAATCGATGCCATGTTTTCACCCATATTAAAACTCCTTTCTTCCCCCATTTCATTCGTCCGCCGCTTTTCCTCCGTGTTTGATTCCTTCTTCCCCTGCTTATTTTTCTTAAGTTCTCTCTTTCTCCTTCTCCTTTCAGTAGCTTTTGCCATGGATGAACATATCAAAGATCAACATTATGAGGAACATCAATTCGAAGAGGAAGAGTTTGAAACTGGTTCATTTTTAAATTATTATTATTAATATCTTCAGTTTGTGTTTTGTATTTTGACTAATATTATGCTTAAATTGAAAATTGGTTTTTGTTTCTTGATTTTTAATTGTTTGTTTTGTATTAATAAGGAACATCTCAACGGAGAACTCGCGGACCTGCAATTTCCAAATGGATAGGACAACAGCCTTGTTCATTTAATTCGTCTGGCAAATGCATTAGTTCAAATTCTACTGCTTTTTCAAAACATGTAGCGTTAGAGGTTAGAGATAATAGACATCTTCCATTGACGAGAGATTGGCGCTTGGTGAAGGAACAAGACAAGGAAGTGTTTTGGAATAGAATAAAGGTATGTGTGTGTGTGTATATATATATTTACTTGAAAATAGTAGAATAAGTCAATGACTACAATAATAATTAATTAGCTTGAATTTATTTTTATTTTTTTTTATGAATTTAGGGAAGTGTTATTTTTTCAAGAAGAAGATATAGTGAAAATGCCTCTAATCCGCCACATGACGCTTCAGATTGCGGAGCATGCACACAAAGAATATCGAAATAGATTAAAAAAATTATACTGAAAGAGCAGAGGAAGAGCACTATAACGCTCCTCCTAATGTGGATTATACACAATGGGCAGGGTTGGTGAGATACTGGGATAAAGAAAGACCTAAGGTAAACCTTTTATGGTTTATTTTGTAATATTGTTAGTGTTTGATACTATTGTTATTGTTAATAGTTATTATTAATGTTTGTTTTGGCCTATACATTAAATATGGTGTGAATTATTTTCATGCAAACTTTTTTTTTAATTATTATTAATTATAAACAGAGACAAATTTTCTTATTGTATTATTATTAATAGTTTGTGTTGTCGCTTATGGGCGAGAGTATATTGGTTATTTTATTTATCTAATTATTGGTGGTGTTGGTCAGGACCAACACAAGTCTGCTTCATCCAACAGTCTTTGTCAGTACTTAATGTCGAGCTTCGATGTCACTTTTAAACGACGCTACTATCCTTTTTTATTTTATATTGCTTTCCTTCTTCGTGGAAGATTAAGGGGACTAACCGACATCAAAAGCCTTTTCATGACACTAGCAATGGTGTCGGTTCTATTATCCGACATTTCATGAGTTTATGTCAAATTTTTACCAAATATCCGATAGAAATTATGTTTTTCTTGTCGATTTTTGGACTGCTAGTTATAGGTAATTTTGTAGTAGTGATCATGCCTTAGCACCTTCCATCTTTTCTACAAAGGATTCAAGGGGACTTTTGTGGACTGATTCAACCACCCTATGGACCATTTAAATACTTTATAGCATTGGTTGATGCTTCCACACATTGGTCATAAGTGTGGTTGTTGTCCACAAGCTGCATTCTCCACTGGTGACTCAAATTAACAAGCTCAGGGCTCAGCACCCTGATTATCTGATCAAATCTATTGGATTTTACATCAAAAACTTTTGATGGATATTGCATGTCGGTTGGGTATTCTGATGGTATTCTGGTCCACCACTTGAACGACCCAGAAGGTGTTACGTCCGAGTATACCTTGATCGTCTGTGTGCTAGATGAAAATGAGACCTTTGCAGAGGATATAGAGCATAAGGTTCCATATTGGAACGTGAGGCAACCATATCTAAGTACAATTGATGTTTGTTGTACTTGGCTCAATGCACTAAATCAGACATCTTATGTACTGATAATCTTTTTTGCTTAAAGCAGCACTACGCCTACGCGCCATCACCAATTTGGTGTTAAAGGTGTTTTTTCGTTACTACGGATTTGGGCTTATCTATCCATATGCATCTCAGACTAGATCACACCCTTTGATTTTTGGAATGATGCCTGCCTTGTGGGATTTGCTGAATCAGACTATCTATCTGATCGCAAAAGGTACGTTCCCAAATGGTTATGTCTTTACCATTAAGGAACACCACAATATCTTGAAGGTCAACTAGATAGACCTTTGTTGCAAAGCCTTTGAATAGTTCCAAGACTCACTGTATCTCATCACATGAAAGATATGGTCGAGAGCTCTAGTTGAGCATATTCAACCTCTTTGCAACTTTCATCCATCGTTGAGTCCCAACAAAGATCCATGACCTATGTGTTGACCAGATCATGAGACATCCAACAAGTCAACATTAAGCATATTGTGTCTACATCAGCATGAGCATTAGAAGATTGAAGTCAAGCTGTCCGATCCCAGACAACCTTGCCGACCTCTACACGATGTCACTGCCAAAGTCTACCTTTCAGAAGCTTGTTCGAGGAATTGATATGCGTAACTTTCTCACTTGCGATGCTTGTAGTTGCATTTGGAAGTTTTGTCAAACTTAGGGGGAGTATCCAGAAGTATACTCACTTGACCTTAATGTACTCTTTTTTCCAATGCTGAGGAGCATTTTTACCACTGGGTTTTTGTTACCTAACTTGGTTTTGACAAGGCACCCATCCTGGGTTGGTCATACCCTTGTATATATTTTACTTGCGTCCCGAAGATGTATAGTTTTGATTTAATGCAACTTCTCACTTTTCTCTTTTGACTATGGGCTTTTGTCCCACCTTGGGTTTTGCCATAGCGAAGTTTTGTGAGTTTTACCACCCATGCATTCTTCTGTTTGTTTTGAGACTCGCATTCACTATTTGTGCCGACTAGATGAGATGATTTCATCAACTGCTTCTACATTTGCTGGAAGATCTGATGCACTATCTACTTGAGTATTTGCACACTCAAGGGGGAGTGTTGTGACATATGTTCTAATACATATTGTGATTACTTGGGGAGCAAGTTTCTCTCCTCCTTACAAAGAGAATTTGGATTCGTTTTCTATGCACTGCGGGTTGCCCCGAAGGTTTACTGAGGGAGACCGGCAGGGTAAAATATGCACAAATTGGGGCGTGGATTATGTACTCATGCAGTCTTGTTTTCATCTCTATCCAGTTGTATTTTGCCTCCATTTCCTCCTCTTTTTATTGGATATTTGGATTTTTAGTTCTTCATAATCTAATATTAATCTTCTTCTGAAAATAAAACAAAACAAAAATTAGCTTATAAATTATCATTTAAAGAGAACAAAAAATTAACACCAACTATATAATTCATATCATGCTCTGATGATAGAAAAACTTCTAAACACTCTTAACTAGGAGGAGATGGAAGTGTATTTTATATATACATACATATATATATATATATTATTTATTTATTTATTTATTTATTTTACGTTTTTCTGTTACTTCTTGTACATTTTTTTTTATTCAACCGTGAGATTAAACAGACCAAAAGAGAACTAAGTGTTAGAATTAGGAGGAAGTGTGCAAACGATGCAAATGGAGTGTAAAAATACTCACGTAATATAAATTCGTACCAATAATGTGTTCGTAAATTTCTACCAATAAGGAGGACTTAAGGAAAATAAGTATTCTTGAACAAGCTCAAAAACAAAGAACCCACGGTTTGTAGCAAATTGCTCAAATTTTTTTTTTATCATAAGAAAAAAAAATTACAAGACAAAGCCCCTAGGGCAACGGTCAACAGACCTGTAAAGTCCTAAAACCAAGTAGCAAAAGCCTCAAATGGCAACGAATTCATCAAATTTGACCATCAGGAAAGATTTAACCAACAACAGTAAGAAGAGCATTGACAACAATATTCGACTCCTACAAAACATGACAAAAACAAATAAACTGAAGTAATTTGCAAGCCAATTTCTATGAAGAAGAAAAGCAAACTGCTCAATTCCATAACACTTTTATTTATTTATTTTTTTTGAGATAACTGGAGGTACAAATTACCAGAGCCAAAGCCAAAGTGAAATAGAAAGCCACCAGGGGCAAACAACAACAGACCAAATTACAGAGGGAAAGGATAGCAAACAAGACGCTGAGTACACCTCCGCGTCCCCCTTTACAACCTCTTAAATCTAAAGATTTAGTTTGGAGGACTAGGAGGTCCATACTTGTTCAAAACACCAACAAACAAAGATGGGGGTCGTTGAACCCAGACTAAGTCACACATCTCCGCACTGGTGTGCGACACTACCAAATCCACCGCTCCATTGGCTGACCTTGGAACCCAAGACCAGTTGCAGGCTAGGAAGGATGCTCCTATCTGTTGGATCTTGTAGAGTGTAGGAACACCTCCCAGCTAGCATTCTCAATGCACCCATTTAGGCACGAGATAAGATCCATAGAATCCGATTCCACTACCTCCCTCGCAAATCCACTAAGCTGTGCAAGCACACATCCCTCCAGGACCTTAACCTTGACGCGCGTATTTAGCCGACAAACCAAAAAAATTGTCGGGTAAAAACCTTTTTGCCGACAAATAAGTTTTGTTGGCTCAAAATTTGTCGGGAAAATTAAATTTTCTAGTAGTGAGGATTCCCAACGCCTCAACCACCATGACGTTCTGCCCTTGGATCTCCTTTCGCCTTACCGCCAAACAAGCCGAGCTAGAGTCACAAATCACCACTCCTACATGGCCCCGTGCATCGAGACGACGCCAACTAGCATCGATATTGACCTTCACAGATCCAAGAGGAGGAGGGGACCAAATGGGTAAACTAAAGTAAAAATACCTGTTTGGAGCTAGGTATACTATAGATTTTTAACATAGAAGTTTCAAACCTTCCTCTTACTCTAGGTAAACTAAAGTAATAATATCGCTTGTGTAAAAAATCAATAATATTAAACTTGGAGAATAACATTTTAGAACATTATTAAGCCATGAGGGTATATAACGATTTGGACAATATTTGCATCCATCCCATAGGTGCAACGCCTTATTCACTCCGGAATTAACGTGTACACCATATCAATTAAATAATTAGAACATTTTATTTTCTTAACCAATTGTTAAAAGATAATTTTTACAATAATTCATTACAACCGGGGATGGAATTTAGTCATTTACATGTTCACATAGATGAATATTTATCATGAATATATTATTCGGTACCAACAATGTTTAAAATATGATAGTCGCAAAAGATGAACAGCGTGGTACACTCTATAACATGAATGCAAGTATTCTCCCAATAATTTGCAGTATATTATGGTCAATGACTTCGGCACCTACAATATATTGTTAAATATAAGTTCCACATGTTTAGGTAATGGTTACGTTGAGGCAATATCTGTGTGGTTAGGTGTGGTCCAATGGTCCGCCATAAATATTTGACGTATAAAGCTTAAATCTCCTAACAATTAACAAAACTAATTCAACAAATTCACCCATATATTTTATTTTGTTTTTACATTTTTCACACTTCTACATTAATTATTTGAATTATTATTAATTTTGCACTCAAACAAAAAAAAAACCTATTCATGAGGGTTTGGAAGGTTTTAAAAATCTAAACAACGAAGTAACCATTGTCTAAGCATAGATGATGCAAGGGTAAATTACACTTTACCACCTCAGGTTTGGGGTCAATTTCAATTCCTTACAACATCTTTAAAACATTTCACTTTCATACCTCAAGTACTATTTTATTTCAATATAATACATTTGTTACATTTTTCATCCATTGATCTGTTAAGAGCTGATGTGGCTGCCACATTTGTGCTGACGTGGCTGCCAAATTTGTGTCATGTGGCAAAAAAAATTATTTTTTATGTATTTAAAATATTATAATATTTATCCTATTAAAAAAAGGGTAAATTACATAATACTCCCTCAGGTTTGAGGTCTATTACAACCTCATACAACATTTTTAAAACATTTCACTTTCATACCTCACCCACTATTTTATTTCAATATAGTACCTCCATTACATTTTCCATCCATTGATCTGTTAAGAGCTGACGTGGCTGCCACATTTGTACCAAGTGGCTGCCACCTATGCGCCACGTGGTAAAAAAAAAAAAAAAAAACTGAATCTTCTCAACAAAAAAAACTGAAAAACGCAAAACCTACCCCCGCCTTCCATGCAACCCCTCCCCACCCCTCTTCTGCCTCCCAACCACCTCCTTTTTCTCCACTCTCTTCACCTAATCCCTCTTTATCGTGTCTGCATCCCAACGCGATTTTGTTAATCAAGCCCGAGAGCTGGTTGTAGGTGGAAGATTCGACTAGGTTGAAAACCAGATCAAATTGATGGTAGCAATCGAAGCAGGGGTCGCACTGGAGCCAGTTGACGTCGTTGCCGGTGTCGAGCACCATGTAGAACGACTTCGCTAGAGTCCCGACGCCGATCCAAGAGAAATATTCGCCGCTGCCCTGGCTAACGTCGAAGACAACGGGGGTGGAGAGGTCCTAGGGTTGGATCTCGACGTTAGAAAATAAGAAAAATCCCAAAACAAATCCAAAAATAAAGAAAAAAGCACCAAACAATTGCATCTAATGACACACCCGAACCTAAATCAGGGCGTGCTGGCCGTCACGTGAGAGTGACGCAACCATGTGCACAGTGCAGAAGCATTTAAGATATGAGCTAATTAAAACCAAATCCAACTTATACTCCTAGAATCATAACAAGTATGAATAGAACCTCATCAAGAGTATAAGCACATATTCAGAGCAATCCTAGGTGCAGTCCAAATGGACGAATATTACATA
>JAOTRO020169516.1:0-12538 GCA_028566515.2 Pyracantha coccinea | reverse complement strand
GAAATGATGAGGAAGGAGTAGTAGGGTACTTACCAAGTGAAATCATGGCTCAATTCGCCGGAAAAATCAACCAAAACAGTCGAAATCTCCACCGGGTCGCACGGGTCGAAGAGGGGGATCCGGCCGATCCCCCGTGACTCTCTCTCCCTCCTTTCCTCCTCTCTGGTTGGTCAGCCACTTCTCTCTCCTCTCCCCATTTGGCCCTGCTCTCTCCTTTTCTCCCGGAGCTTCTGCTCTCATCTCTGGTTGGGCAATTTTGCCCAACCCGTTTCTTCCTTCTTCTTCCTCTAATTGGACACTCCACACTCTCTCTTCTTCTAATTGGGCAAAGCCCACCTTTTTTATTTTTCTTTCATTTCAATCCATGCCATCCATTTCAGATTTCCTTTACTCTGAGCCATTCAAAATCACACAAAATTTTATAATAAATCTCATAAAATCTCCAAACTTCAAACTTTAATAACTTTTTCGTTATAACTTCAAATTATGAACCGTCTGCGCCCATGCGTCCGTAACGATGAGTACTACAAGGTTATGCCAAGAAAACAAATCTGAGATGGCACGACACAGTGATTAACCTCAAACAAAGCACGTGCTTCAAAGGGAATTTTTGTAAAATCCTTTATAACAAATTTAAAAACTCTTAAAAATTAGGGACGGGCTGTCACAGTTTTAGGGGCAAATCTTTTATCTGCCACTCCTTAACTTTAGAGGCAGAAATTAACAAAAATTACACCTAATAATAGTTAATAGATGCAAATAAAATTGCCTCTAATAATTAAGAATTTTGTAGTGATTATTACCCTTATAACCACATAGTTGGAGTCATCAAGTTTCATTGTAACGGAAGTAGACATTGTTAAAAGGAGGCTTGTGATCGGAAATTGTACAATCTGCAACTAAGCGGCAGTAACCATATTGAGAAATCTGAAGAAATCTTTCATTGGAGCTTTTGATCAAGCAGTTGGTAGGCAGAAGAGAAGAAACTAATTTTCTGAGTAATTGGTATGTATTTTGATCCCAGTTTATCACAGAGAATTGCAAATTAGAGAGTAGAGAATATAAAAGAATGCTTCGAGATTGAGCGGAAGCACAAGACCATTCGGCGATGATCCCATATGAAGAATCAAGAAATCTTGAAGAACTCAGGTGAAGGAATGCATAGAATCAGAGAGAAAGAGAGTTTTAGAATTGGAATTACTTTTCTTGATTGTCAAGTAATGAAATACAATGGTACTGTATATAACTATATTATTACAAGACTTGTAAGCTAAGCTATTGAATTACATTCTACCTACCTTATCTCAACTAACTACACTCTTAGCAACTCTTAACAAACTTCACATAACTACTTATATATCTCATCTATTGACAAGTGGCATTAGCTTGTCCTTTGATTTCTTCTTCACTTGGATCCTTGAATTCTTCACTTGGATCATGGTTTTGGTCTTCATTTGATCCTTGAATTCTTCACTTGGATCATGGTTTTGGTCTTCATTACTCTTACAAACAACTTTGTAATGCAGAATGAAGGGAAACTGTTCCAGTGTAGTTATCCAAAATCTTTCAAAGATTTGGTTGGCAAAAATGGTGTCATCACGGTGCTACTTTTTATTAAAATTGTCAATTTGTTTGACACATAAGGATGACAAAATGGTCTTCAAATTGAATGATTTTTTTGCATAGATAATCCTTATGATGATAAAAAAAAATGAATGATTCCGATTATTTTGCTATTTGTACATTGGAAGTACGTTATTACAAGTGGTGTGGACGATGGCGGATCCATAATTTTAACGTCGGGTGGTCCCAATTTAAAACTTCCAAAAAATTACACAAAAATTACATTGAAAAATTAAATGATAAACTATCAACTTTTTCATTCATAATCTTTATATAGTCAACATTACAAGCTACAAAGATCAAATTGATCCACGATATCAAATTATGAATTTAACACATAACAAATTAACAGCAACTATAATCTATTATGAGTTTAAAATTTTCATCTAATACCTCAATTTAACATCCTATAGGGTTAATTTAGACTAAAATAGAAAACAATAGACTGGAGAGCATAATTTATCTTTTAGTATTGTTAATCCCACAATTATAGGTTTTATTTGAAATCTCATTAATATAAATAATACAATTTTCAATTTTAAATATATAATAACCTATATAGAAATGCATTATTACATTAATGTCAAGACTTCTATAAAAAACTGAAAAAAAATCAACAAGTTTTCAATCAAATAAAATTATAGTAAAAAATCACATCCAAAGTCTGCTTTTTTTATTTTATTTGTAATATTCATTAGGTAGACACTCCTATTTCCTTTTCAATATATGTAGTTAAACTGCTGTAACAAAGATTTCAAAGTGATCCAGAAAATTATCACTCCATCAGTCAAAACGAGCAATAAATTAATATTACGTCTTACAAGCGCTATTTCATTACGCCATTAATTAATTCGAGTGTTATTGGTTCGATGATCCCCACAATGAGACAGCTGACACCTAATTAGCATCTGGATTTGATGCATCTTAAAGCGCCTGATGACCTTGTCAATGACCGGACGGATTTGGCATCAACAACTCGGAAAGTTTGTTCCCTGTTATAGTGTGGCTTTGTTCCACCTTTACCTGATTGGACAAAAGAAGCCCCATTTTCGAAGATATCTCCTACAGAGTAAAATATCCACGAGTTCTTGTTTCCAATGCTGTCCTTCCTCCATGTGATCTGTGCATGTATAATATGTATAGGAGAATATACTAGTTAGTTTTCATGAATAAATATATGTGTGTGTGAATCATGAAAACCAATATATATTTGAGTCACCTCTTTATTGTCTAACGATTTTGGTGCAATAAAGAGGTTGGCTTCACTCTTAACGCTAGGATTCATACTTCCCCCGATGGCGTACTGTGACCATTCTCTGTAGAGGTTGTTCACGACGTGTGCATATCCATGACGAATCCTGCATCCAGTACCAAATCGATAATTATATAATGTTACTATATAATTAATAAATAGCTAGTTGTGTGTGCACTAAGAGATGTGTGTGTGTGTGTGTGTGTGTAGCTTTTTACACAATTAGGCTTTGTTTGGTGGAGTAGGATTATGGTTTTGGGTTTAGAGTTTAGAGTTTAGGCTCATAATCACGATCACGATTCACGACCAAGGTCGATCGCGATCATGTCCAGCATCTCTGTAACCGTGGTTCATATGAGATACGAATACAAGAGTAGTACAGTGTCTAATTAAATCCCATGTCAAAGGAAGTACAGGTTCATGTCATGATAATTAAATAGGGCTTAGGTATCAAGGATATCTATTAAATTTAATATGCATGCATTAACAACAATTGCGACATACTACGTACCTTGGCATTCTTTGGTTGCAGTTGGGTCCAAAATGGTTATAGACTACGGTGATCTTCATGTTCCTGTCCCGGACGTAGCCATCATCGTGGCCGAGAAGCATAACCTTGTCCTGGTCTCTGAACCAATTGTTGGAGATGGTGATAAGGCTAGATCCTCGAGTAACATCGAGAAGGCCGTCCTGGCACTCGTAGAGTGTATTGTGATCTATCCAAACCTTTGATGCAGTTACCAACCTGATAGCATCTCCGTCGACCTGCCCTAGTTGCCTTATCTTTCCATCTGGACCCATAACTGAGCTTGCTAGTTGGGATCGACAATGGTGGATTCGTATTCCATGGATGATTACATCGCTTGCCTGAATTTAAATAATATCAATTGGGCGTACTTAATTACAAAATAATCATCAATTAGTTAGTAGTTAACAAGCATGCTCTTTGTTTGAAGTTTGATTTTGATACTCTAATAATTAAGGAGTGTGTATTCAATTGAGAATTTGAGGGATTTTAATTCTTTTAATGAATCTAGGGATATTCAATCAGGATTTTAAGTGATTATCTGAAATTCAACGTGTATTCAATCAAGATTTTAAGATAGTATATTAAAATCCTTAGAAATCCGGGTGTATTCAATTAGGACTTCAAAGAAGTTTATAACATTCCAGGTGTATTCAATTAGGAATTTATTTTAAAGAATTTTAAAAAGTTGAGAAATTTGAGGGTATTGGAGAGATTTCGTAGTGCAATTAAGCATTCGCAAATCTCTTATCTCCTCCTGAGATTTCGAGGGAATTGAATGAAACTTTTTCAAGCAATCTCTACAAATCAATTAAACTCCCTTAAACTCTATGAATTTATAAATCTATTAAAATATCTCAAATTCTCAATTGAATACACCCCTATAAGTGAATCATATCAACATGATGTCTTGACCACCTAGGTAAAAGGAAATGAAGTTTCTAGAATATTCTTCTTTTTAATTGAATGAATATATAGCTTTTTCTAATCTAAACAACCTATTAATAAAACTAAAGTGCTATTAGACTCACCCAGTGTCTTATTTTCCTACCCACATGATAATCTTACCCACCCATAAAAAAATTAAAAATGTAAAATGTTATTTTCTCACCCACCATTATTCCTAAAATAACCCTAATATAGTTTTTAACTAACTCTAATATATCTTTAAATAATATTAAAATAAATAAATAAAAACAGAAATGAAGGAAAATGCAAGACCTAAGGCTTATACATTCATTTTCTCCTTCAAACCACGCATGTCCTTCAAATCATGGCATCCATTTCATAATATCTCTTCCTAGCACACACCCATTCCTTCCTCCAATCTTTCACAGCCTCTCTCCGTCAAAGATATCACACCCCACCCACCATTATTTATTTATACTTTAATTATTTCTTGTTTTTTTTTTCAAAATTTTAGTAATTAATTAAATTGGGGTTTAAGAGTCTTCTTATAAAATGATAAATACGTTATTAACATTTTCATTAAATGTTAGGTTGGGAAATAAGACACTGAGGTAGAAATATCATCACTCTAAAACTATGTTTGTCAACAAAAATTTTATGAAATTACCATTCTAATCTCTCACCAAATTGAGCAAAAAATAAAAAAATATCGGCAATTTAGTAATTACATGCAACATAAATTCTGATGTATTTTACATTAACCTCACAAACCATTTAAGCATATTATGCCCTATTAAAAAAATAAAAGTTAAATAAACAAATGTATGCCTCACTTTAGAAGAAATTGCTGCATCATTGTCCCATATTTCATGACAGAAATTTTTTTTTTTTAGAATTTTAAAAACTAATCACATAAATACAAAATGAAATGAAACTGTTCACACAGTATGTGTGGACATCTGCTAGTTACAATGAAGTTCCTAATTGTCTGTACTAATTACAATCACAAGGGTAATAAACCACTTAATTACTGGACTTAAATTGTTGACTGTATTGGATGACCTGACTTCTAGATCTTCCTCTATACTAGGGACCAAAAATTCATGATATCAACATTGACCTCATCTTGACAGTAGTATGTTGTCTTGATCACCTAGGGACCAAAGATTTACAACCTTGACATAAGTATGTTCTCTACCCTTGATATTAAATTTAAGAGTTAGTGACCAACATTTATGATCTTGACATTGCAATTGCATGTGTCTAATTAGTTAAAGAGTTACCTTAAAGACTACCAAACACGCATTGCCGGCAATGTGAACAGTAGCACCTCTTCCATCAATGGCAGTAAAACTACTAATGAGAAGTGGTTTCTGGAGCTGAATCCGCATGTCCCTCCGAAAGGTGATCCACTTTTTCCCTCTGATCATGGTAACCCCATATCTCAAAGTTCCTGGTGTGGGGTCCAACGCATTATCACTAGGGTCCGTGACTTGATAGTATTTGACATCACTTCCTGCGTTGTTGCTCATTTTCCCAGCAAATCCCACTGAACATGACGCAAGTTCCTGCCGGTTACTTCTCCAATTCGAGTTCCATCTCCAGCAACCGTCAATCACGTTCAATTTCATTCCATCAACTTTTGTTTTCTTAGCCAAAATAGGGTTTGGAGCGAAGCCGACGATAATGACGATGCAAAGGCCCAAAAACAAGCACCGCATATTGGCATTAAGATTTCCGGGATGAGAAGCCATCTCAAGAAAGAGCTAGATGAGCAAGGTGTTTCTGTTTAATTATTTACTTAATAGAATGAATAATTAATGTATATATTTATATAGGAGCATGGATGGAGAGATATTTATAGCCGGATTTAGTAATTAGCTAGCTAGGAAGTTTGTTTACTTGTTACGGAGTCTTAATAATTAGCTACCGCGGAGAATAATTCAGAAGGTTCTGCAGTTTTCCCTTCTCCAGTTTTCCTCCTCATATTTAGCTAGCTACTTTGTGTAATTAGTTTTGTTAGCTATCTTCGTCTAGAAGTAGCAGCCGGGAGAGAGGTAAGACTGTTTAACTGTTTTTACTGGTGAGCATTGGAATGGAGTCCTGTGTTGTCAACCACTACCAAAGTTACTGCATATACAAATGAGTGTGTATATATATATATATATATATATATTGGTAATCAAATGAGTATATATTTCACTCCATAAAAACTGATCAATTTTCAAGGGATAAAACTATCGATAATCGATCCTAGCGACCAACCAAGTCATATCCCTTCGTCCAAAAAAAATAGTCATGTCCCAAATACTTAACTCTCATGGTTGGCTGCAATTCATTTATTTTATATTTGGCTCACTATAAATATTTGGACGTATAAAAGTCCTTAAACAAAAAAATTTAAATTCAACATCTCCCTGGATATTTTTCTACAAAAAAAAAAAAGAAAAACAATTCAGGAAAAAAAAGAAGAAGAAATAATCGGGAAAAATATGAAGAAAAAAAAACAAGAAAAAACTGAAAGTCGAGAGACCAAGAGAGTCACGTCTGGGGAGATGAACCAAAAGGATAAAAATGGGATGAATCTGCATCAGACCACTGCCACTTTCTCCATCAAAGTGAGTGGGTAGTTTTATGGGAAACAAACAACACCATCTATATTTACAGCGGGAAACAAATTACTATAGGCCGGTTCTCTCGTACTTTCATACATTGTTTCAAGGTAAGATTCTACGCAGTAATTTGTTTGCAGATGGCTGAATACTTTCACACAGTTTCATTTATCGTCATTTTTGCTTGGCCACTTCTCTCTTTTGTAGTTGATGTTCAGCATTTTCTTTATCTCTTTCATACTCTTCTACATGATATCATTTTTACTTGAAAATTAGTACTATTTAAATTCTTCTATTTGTGGCAGCAGTTTCTTGGACAGGTGCTTCGCCATCTGATCCCACCCTCTTCACATATTTTCAGTCGGAATTTAGAGGAACCACCCTCACGTCCGTACACTCACCCCTCTCTCTGGCGAATTAGTGTGTAAATTGAGTTATGATTTTTGTGGGTTAAATTTTGTGTTTGTAGAGTTTTGTTGTGAATCCAGAGACATTACCAGATGGGACCATTAATTTGATAGGTGTTGTTAACAAAGAGATCTCTGATTGATTGGTCAAATATTATAAATTAATATTAGTTATTTACTTTCTCTTTTAGCTTCCTGATAGCCTTGATTGTAGGCAATAGAGTAGGATCGTACTATGCAATATGTGTATAAAGATGTAACCCTAGCTCTGTGAATAAAGTACAAAAGACAATTCCATCATACTACTGTTCTTTAGATGGTACCAGAACACTGATCTAGGAAAACACACAACACAAACTTAACCCACACGGCATGGGTGACAAGTCAGAATCAAAGTCAACCACTTCAAGCATGACTTCCCACTCACAATGGGAAAATCCCAACCATCCACTTTTCCTTCATCACTCGGACCAACCTGGTGCAATTCTTGTACCATAGCCATTGATGGAAGATAATTATAGCACATGGGTTTAGTCCATGAGTATGGCCTTAACGGTCAAGAACAAACTTGAACTTGTTGATGGAACAATCAAGGAACCAAGTGCAAACAATCCTGATGAGTTACAACAATGGAACCGCTGCAACAACTTGGTCAAGACATGGCTACTAGGGTCCATGTCAAAAGAAATTTCAGGGAGTGTCATCAACTGCAAGGATGCTCGACAGATGTGGCTTGACTTGCAAGAGCGATTTTCACATGTAAATATTGTTCAACTATTTCATGTAGAGAATGAAATCCATGATTGCACACAAGGTGATATGAGTGTAAGTTCTTATTTCACAAAACTTAAGAGCTTGTGGGATGAACGTGATGTTCTGTGCTCAATCCCAGCGTGCAACTGTGGAACAACGAAAGAGATCACATCATATGTTGAAACTCAGAAAACAATGAAGTTCCTTATGAGATTGAATGAATCATACACCACTGTTCGAAGAAATACTCTTCTTCTCGACCCACTGCCCACGGTGAATAAGGCTTATGCCTTAGTTCTTCGACATGAAAAACAGGCAGCAGTCTCCAGCGGGTCCAGCGGGAAAGCTACTCAACCAGAAGGTGCAGTCTTTGCGGTGAAGAACACGAGTCGAGAACATGAATCCGAAGACACTGGGACTCGATGTAGTAAGTGTAACAAAACGAACCACACCACTAAAAATTGTCGTGCGCATCTCAAATGCACTTTTTGCGGGTGGAAAGGTCATACATTCGACTTCTGTAGAAAAAGAAAGGCTGCTGCTGAAGTTGAGTCCACTCGCACCACATCTGCCAAAGGAAATCAAGTCACAACATCTGCCAAGGTGGACACGTCCAGTTTCCCATTCTCCCAGGAGGATTGCAAGAAAATCCTTCAAATGCTCAACAAGAACAAGTCATCCCTTATCAATCATGTTGGTAATTCTTCCACTCATGATGAACTTTCAGGTAAAGCCTTCTCCTTCATGCATAATGGCACGAAACATGTCTGGATCCTGGACAGTGGTGCTACTGACCATGTTGTTTGTAACCCTAATCTGCTTACAAATTCACGGCCAGTTGAAAACCACACTGTTGAACTACCTGATGGGTCGTTTGCCAAAGTCACTCATATTGGACAAATAGTGTTTTCTCCCAATTTCATCCTTGATAATGTCTTGTGTGTACCTCCTTTTCGGTTGAACCTGATATCCATCAGTAAGTTAGCCTATGATTCTCTATATGTCACCATTTTTCAAAAACATTTTTGTGTCATCCAGGACCTACATTCGGGGAAGATGATTGGGACGGGCATTGAACGGGAGGGACTCTACTATCTTGATCCACCAAAGCAACGCATCTGTAATGCTGTTCACACCATTCCTCCAACTCTTTGGCACCAACGTCTTGGACACCCTTCCCATAAAGTGACTTTGTTATTGCCTTTTGTTAGTAATAAATCTTGTGTTCCAAATCATTGTTCCATTTGTCCTTTGGCTAAACAGACAAGAACACCATTTTCCTTAAGTTCCATTACTAGTACATCACCTTTTGAGTTAATTCATATTGATATCTGGGGTGGATACAAGGTTGCTTCTCTCTCTGGTGCTCAATACTTTCTTACTATTGTTGATGATTATACTCGGACCACATGGGTCTATTTGATGAAGCATAAATCTGATACCAAAGATCTTTTAATCAAATTTATCCACATGGTTGAAACTCAGTTCAATGCTAAGGTCAAGATAGTTAGGAGCGACAATGGCCCTGAATTTACACTTGCCAATGTTTATGCTCTTAAGGGAATCATCCATCAGTCTAGCTGTGTTAACACACCTCAACAGAATGGTGTTGCTGAACGCAAGCATAGACATCTGCTTAATGTTGCTCGAGCATTACTCTTTCAAGCCAATCTACCCAACCAATTTTGGGGCGATGCCATTCTCACTTCAACTTACTTCATCAACCGTACCCCCACTCCACTTCTTCAAGGTAAAACACCATATGAAAAGTTGTTCAATAAGGAACCTAACTATTCTCATTTAAGAGTTTTTGGCAGCCTGTGCTTTGCTTCCACACATGCACAACGACCTTCTAAGTTTGATCCTCGAGCAGCCCGTTGTATCTTTCTTGGGTATCCTTACGGACAAAAAGGATATCGATTATTTGATCTCACTTCACAGAAAATTTTTGTTTCCCGGGACGTTGTGTTCATTGAAGATCAATTTCCCTATCACCATCCTGTTACTTCCCCTGCTTCCTCCCCATCATTTTCTTCTACTCCTATTTCCTCCCTTACATCCCACATGGATTTTTCTCATGCATTTCCTCCATCTTCGCCCATCACAACCGGTGACCCTCATTCTCCTTTTACACCACCAACTCCTACCTCACCAACTCCTACATCATCCCCTTCTTCCATCTCCATATCTCCTTCTGATACGAGTTCTACTTCATCACCATCCCCTTTAGACTCTCCCTCCACTCTTCCTTCTTCACCTATACCCCCTCCCGTGCTGACCTCTCCTCCTCGTGCCCTCACACCTCCTCGACGCAGCATGCGTCCCACAAAGCCCTCGACCTTTTTGCAGGATTTTCACATAGAAGCTACTCTACCCTCCCGCGGCCCCCCCAACTCTTCCACGAGCATGGTTCAATCGTCAGGTACTCCTCATTCTCTCTCTCTCATTATTTGTCCTATGATCACCTCTCTCCCACACACAAATTCTTCACCACTAATCTCACCCTTGTCAAAGAACCTGCTAGTTTTTCCCAGGCTGTTCAGGATCCCAAATGGCGTGCTGCCATGCAACGTGAGATTGTTGCTCTCCAGGACAATCACACATGGACTCTTGTGCCCTTACCGTCTCACAAACGTCCCATTGGTTGCAAATGGGTCTACAAAGTCAAGTTAAAACCTGATGGGAGTGTCGAGCGCTACAAAGCTCGCCTTGTTGCGAAGGGATATAGTCAAGTCGAGGGCCTTCACTATCGGGAAACCTTTGCTCCCATTGCCAAACTCACCACTGTCCGTGTTCTTCTGAGCATTGCTGCCCTCCGTGGTTGGCATCTCCACCAACTCGACGTCAACAACGCCTTCTTGCATGGTGACTTGTATGAAGATGTTTATATGACCTTGCCTCCTGGATTCGGACGAAAGGGGGAGACTCGTGTGTGTAAACTCAACAAATCACTTTATGGTTTGAAACAGGCCTCGAGACAATGGTTCATTAAGCTATCCAATGCCCTCAAAACTGCTGGTTTTCATCAGTCATGGTCCGATTATTCATTGTTCGTCCGAAGTCGCCAAGGTAATTTTATGGCGTTACTAGTCTACGTTGATGATATAATACTTGCAGGGAATAACCTACAAGAAATTGAAGAGACCAAACGCTTTCTTTCCCAACTTTTTAAACTAAAAGATTTGGGACAGCTCAAATATTTTCTGGGCATTGAAGTTGCAAGATCAAGCAAGGGAATTACTTTGTGTCAACGCAAGTATGCGTTGGAAATATTAGAAGATGCTGGTTTCCTAGGATCCAAACCCTCACGGTTCCCTATGGATCAAAACTTGTCTCTCACGGAAACAAATGGGACGCTGTTGAGTGATCCATCTTCATACATAAGACTCGTGGGTAGGTTAATTTACTTAACAATTACAAGGCCGGACCTGACCTATGTGGTTCATGTGTTGAGTCAATTTATGGATAAGCCGCGAGAACCCCATCTTGAAGCAGCACATAAAGTCCTTCGATACATTAAACAGGCTCCTGGACAGGGAATTCTTCTACCCACCACTGGTTCACTACAATTGCAAGCCTTCTGTGATGCTGACTGAGCACGATGCAGAGACACAAGAAGATCCGTAACTGGTTATTGCATCTTCCTTGGACAGGCACCTGTTTCTTGGAAGACAAAGAAACAAAGTACTGTATCCCGTTCTAGTGCAGAGGCAGAATATCGCTCTATGGCTACCACCTGTTGTGAAGTCACATGGCTTAAGAATATTTTGAAGGATTTGCGAGTGGAACATACACAACCTGTTACATTGTTTTGTGACAATCAAGCTGCAATACACATCGCTTCTAATCCAGTCTTTCACGAACGAACAAAACATATTGAAATCGACTGCCACCTAGTACGTGAAAAAGTTCAAGAAGGGATTGTACGAACAGCATACATATGAACAACGAATCAACCAGCAGATGTGTTCACCAAGCCATTGAGTTCGACACAGTTTGAAATTTTACCTGACAAGTTGGGTGTCATCAACATACACTCCAACTTGAGGGGGAGTGTTAAGAAAGAAATCTCTGATTGTAAGGATTGATTGATTCGGTCAATATTGTAAAATAGTTTAGTTTATTTGTTTCCTTATTTGGCTCTTGGTTAGCCTTGATTATGGGCAGTAAAGTAGGATCGCAGATTGTAGTTTGTATATAAATTTGTAACCCTAGCTTTGTGAATGATATGAAAAGAAAAGCTTATTACACTACTTTTCTTTAGAGTAATCGTTAAAAAAGAAGAAGAAGAAGAAAGGATTGAGAATAGCTAGGGTTAAATTAGGTTTTACAAAAAAAAAAGAAAAAGAATAGTCCTCTTCAAGAATAGTCCTCTTCCCCTTCGGTACCACATGTTTATGGGAAACAACTCAAAACCCTTCAATCTAATTTGACTCCATCCAACCCAGTCACTATC
>JAOTRO020169506.1:0-12539 GCA_028566515.2 Pyracantha coccinea | reverse complement strand
GATCCCTCACTTATCCATTCTACTACAATTGTCAAACGAGGGTTTAATTTGAGTGTCAAGTTAATTCACACATCATGAAACATTATCTTATCCTTGGATTCTAACATTCTCAAACTGTTTCTAAGAGTCCTAAAATAAGTCAAAACGCCTAATCCCTTTCCTTCTTGGATTCAGCCATGCCCTATATAAAAGTGTCCTGCAACGTTTCACAAAAGTGTGTCGTGCTTACGATTCATCTATTGAAGCTGCCGGAATTCTCAGAGTTCTTTCTATCTTTTTTTAAGTTTCAATGCTTATTTTAAATTTCTTTCAACTATGATGAACATGTGTAACTAAGTTTCGTTTTAGCTAGAGGTGATTTCGAAGCCATGATCTTATGTTTTATATAAATTAATTACATCCAGTTACTGTTTCATAAAACATGAATGCAATTTACTAGAGAAAACTTATTCTTGTATGTTTATTAAGGATACATACTTAGTTTTTATGCAGGGATTTTATGCTAGAATATACGGGAATTTCACTTAATCCTCATGAACTTATATTTGCAAGTAGTAAAAGTTACTAGTCATGATTGAAGTAAGTAAATCTCTAGCAAGAGTATCATGCCTTTCATAGTTACGAATGCTTCATCAATGCTTATGATTTTCACAGAACTTAATCATCTTCGAGATGTATCTCTATCATTCTTTTCATAGTTAGGGAACTTAAAAAGAATAATTTGGTTGCGTCGCTGAGTCCAATTCAATGAACTTAGGAAAATCTGAGAGTTAAATAGTGTTGTTCACAATTAATTTAGGGCATTGTCATTCATGGTTTATAGGAAGAATAATAGAAAATCGATTTGTATGCATATGTTTTATGTGTGGAGAAGAATCATTTAGCTATCTTTTTAACCATATTTCATTCGCAACTTAATTTACTTGCTGCCATTTACTTATGTTTTAATTAAATTCATCCAAAATCGCCCCAGTCACTGTTTTGTTGTCAGTTTAACTTTGTTTTCAGTTTTATTAGCTTAATTTGTGTTGATTAGCATCCCTTCTAATCCCGGAATAGAACAATCCATACTTACTCGTACTCCAATTGCATAATTTACAGGGTTTAATTTGTGTGTTAGTTTGTACCACATCAGTCCTCTTCAAAGATGCAGCTGAGGGGGTGGGCATTCTTGATAGCATCAACAAGGAAAAAACCACCCTTCTCACCTTTAATGGGGCCCTTGTCTGGTCTCTAGGAATGATGAAACTTATGGTTCAAGCAAAGCCCTACAACCACCTGGTGACCCTCCATGTTATGTATTGCTTGACCTCTCACAACGCCATTCTCGGTTGGAACTAGCTATACAAAATGTGAGTCATTCCCTCAACCTACCACCATCTGCTCTGCTACCCTACTCTGGATAGGGTAAAAGAAATAAAAGAAGGCCAAACACTGGCAGTGAAGCAAGATTATAGATGCTGAGATCGACAAGCTCAAAGACGTTCATCATCGAAGTACACCATCTGGACTGCCTGACCAATGTTGTGCTAGTACAGAAGTAAAATGACAAGTGAAGGGTATGCGTGGACGTCACAGATCTAAGCATTGCATGCTTGAAAGATTCGTATCCGATCCCACGGATTGACTTGCAAGTAGACTGTAGGATATGAACTGCTAAGCTTCATGGATGCCTATTCACAATACAATCAGATAAAAATGTACGAACCGAACATAGAGACACCCTTCTTTTTTATTGGCCGATGTACGTACCGTTACAAAGTTATGCCATCTGGTCTTAAAAAGTAGGGGCAACTTATCAAAGACGTGTGAATCAAATCTTCAAAGAGAAGATCAAAGAGACGATGAAAGTTTACGTGGACGACATGGTCGTCAAAAGTAAAGAGAAGAAAGACAACTGGACCCACCCCCAGGAGTCGTTTGATTTACACCAAAAATACAAGATGAAGTTAAACCCTGAGAACCGCACCTTAGGGCTAGCATCAAACAAGTTCCTGGGATACATAATCACCAAACACGGAACTGAAGCTAATCCAATCAGATCAGGGCAATCATTGAGATGAAGTCGTGCTGAGCCATGAAAAAGATACAGAGCTTGATAGGAAGAGTGACTGCCCTCAGTCGGTTCCTCTCACGATGCAAACCTTTCTTTTCCTCAATAAAGAAAACCAAAATGTCGCACTAAACCATGAAAGAGATACAGAGCTTGATAGGAAGAGCGACTGCCTTCAGTCGGTTCCTCTCACGATGCAAACCTTTCTTTTCCTCAATAAAGAAAAGCAAAATCCTACTTTGGATAGGTGAGTATAAAAGGCCTTTATGAAGTTAAAATAGCACTTGTCCAATCTCCCATTGCTGTCCAAACTAGTGGATGGAGAAGACTTGTACTTGTATCTGGCGGAAAAGAAATCGATGTACTATGTATCGAAAGAAATCGGCCAACGCTGATTCAAGAAGACTCAAGGGAAAAGAAATTGGTGTACTATGTATCGAAAGCTTTTCTCGAACCAGAAATTAGATACTAGAAAATGGAAAACTCATCCTCGCATTGGTGATAGCAGCTAGAAAGCCTCGACCGTACTTCCAATTGTTCAGAGAAATTTACATGACAGGGTACCTAATGCGATCCATTTTGCACAATCCGGACGAGTCATCCAAAGTCACCAAATGGGCCATTTAGCTAGGACAACATGAGATTACTACTGGGCTATAACTTCTATCAATGCCCAAGCGATGGCAGACTTTGTGACAGAATTCACTCTGGCCGCCCAAGATACCTCGGGCACGGAAAATTCCCGAGGAGTACCTGAGAACCCTCACCTTTGGAAACTCTACGTGGAAAAATCATCAAACCTGAATGGGGGAGGGGCACATAACCCTTATCAGCCGCATCACCACGACTTCCATCACTTTTCGGCATCTTAACTGATGCCAGCCACTAAAGATATCAGCCCCACCACTTCAACTTCCACCACTTTTCAGCACCTCATCTCCTCCTCCTCCTCTCATGTTCTTTCTCCCTCCCCTTCCTTCGTTACCTCTCACTACCTCCTCTTTTATCTCTTTATGTTGTTTAGGCAGTATTCGAATATGGTAGCCATGCAAGGGGTATTGATGCTTTTGAGTTTGATTTGAAGTTCTGAATGGTTTTGGAGTTTGAGATTTTATTCCTATAATTAGGCAACCATGGAAGAGAAGCATCAAAACCCTATAGCTGGAATAAATTCTCAAACCCATCGACGGGTGTGGAAAGAGATTTTTTTTTTCTTCAGTTTTATTTCAGGGTGATATAGGAAATTCAAGAAAGTATTTTTAAAGTTGGATTTGGAAAGAGATTATTTGGGTTCGAATAAACTTTCCCTAAACAATTATGTACATTATATTGAAAGTATTTATTGGCTTCTTGTTCTGCAAACTATTTCGTGATTTTTTATGGCTAATATGCTATAAGTTGATACTGCGATATTATTAACAATAAGGAATAGTGATGAACTAAGCCACACAATGAGATGGTAAAAAAATATTACTCCACCCACCAACCTGATGAGGTCAAGTGTTGGGTTGCCCTTTACTCATTGTTGTTTGGATAAGAAAATAGTGTATGGAAAATCCAACAAAAATAAGTAAATCTTAGGACATTAAGGACAAATCTACGTCACTGAGAGTAGAAAATATTTGCTTTTCAGATATGAGAGCAATGAGAGAGGGTCAAAAGGTATGAAAATTTGCAACCGACAAGTAACTCAAGTGATCAAGAGCATTCTTTTTGCACATGAGTTTTTATGTTCAATCTCCAATACCAGTTTTCCCTTGTACACTAAAGAAAAGATTATAAAAATCCAAAGAAATATAAAACTGTATCCTAAGACATTATGATTCAATCTGCTAAATAGTCTAACAGATTTCAACATTCCATAAGAGTCACTTACCAAAAACTATATTTCCACAAGGGCCAGTCAATTCAACCATATTAAAGTTCTTTCATAAGATGAATCTATCTCAATTCTTGATGCCAGCGAACTCCCTTTGACTGTGACAGCGAATAACAATCAAAATTACATTTCAAGAAATCAACACCCCAAAAAAAAGATGTTCAGGACAAAAACAAGCCCAAGTTTCTCCCATACCAGTAGCACGAGGACCAAACCCAGCATGATCAATTCGAATGCTGCATCAACGTCACCGTTTGATAAAACTCGTGACTCTCCTCATCCCTTGTCAGCCAGAACCTTCAAAAACCCAAAGTCAACTTGGAGCATGAATCCTCTCAAGGATGCTTTGCCAGGATCTCCACCACCAGTTTGTAGCGGTGGCTCCAGCCCTCTCAGCAGCTCTGCCACATTATGTACTCCCATATCAGATAGTTTCTACTCTGACTTGCCCACCACTGAGTTTTCAACTCCAAGAAACAAGGTATATACATATATTCATAAGTATAGAGATATTCCTTTAAGAAATTATAGCTCTTTTGATATACTTCTATAATGGCTTTATGTGCAATCGTAAATTTGCATGTGTAGCTTGAAGGTTTTGTCTGAAATTTTCGTTGGAATGATTTACAGGACTTTGTACATTGTCGATATTTAGTCAAAATTATCAAATTCCAATAAACTATTAACAAAATAGTGAAAATGTCACTGTGTCATACACTTTAGATTGGTACTCGCCACAGAACAATCATTTCTCTATCTCTTTTTATTTGTTCTATCTTCTATGTGGATTCTGGATGAAAAAATGTGGTCAAAATAGCAGAACCTAAATGTATGGAACTAGGGTGTTGCATATACCTCCAATTGGTTTCTTTTTTTTTTCTTTCCTTTTCTTCATTTTTTCCATTAAAATTTGCAGTTCGATGATGAAAACAATTTCATTCCAAAAACAATTTTATGATGTGAAATATGATTGCGCGCTGCTTCTTATTAGGGCACAATTTCTGGTTTTGAAGTAAAAGAAGGGATGGAGAGTAGTGCCAAAGGCTTTGGTCGTTTTTGTCAACCCAACTTGCAGAACAACAGTCCTAAAGGTTACTGCCTGAGCAAGTTATCGATGCATGAAACTGTGTTTTCAGATCCTAACCGTACATTTGATCTTGGCCGGGATTCAACTTCAGAAAGAGAAGAGAGCTCAGTTTATAATGAAGAGCATAAACATATTGTACCTTCCGCTGATCAGAGCAGCGATGAAGAATCTGATGGCAGAAGCCCGAATTTCCGAACGGATAAGCTCATGGATAGGCCAAAGCCGTACCATGAATTCTTAGATGAAGTCAAGAACCAGGAGCTCAAGGCTGAAATAGAAGCATGGAAAAAGGCTGAGCATATGAGACTCATGACCAGGTGAGGAAAACAAAGATTTTTCTTTTTCCTCATTGTATTCATTGTATATATTAATATATACTGTGTGCAGAATGAGAAAATAGGTGTTCGAAAATCATTTACCGTGTTTTGATATTGACAGGTTGAGAAAAGAAGAAGCTGCTATAGACGACTGGGAATTCAAGCAGACCAGCAAGGCCTTGAAGGAGATTAAAAAGCTTGAGGTATGAAATTTTTTTAAAGTTAATCTTCTTTACTTAATTACAATAGCAAAAGGAAAATGGTAGAGCTCTTTTTAATTGAGATACTATTATAAGGGGATATGCATAATACAATGTGAAAAACAAGAGGCCCAGGAAGAAGGCATAGGATACAAGTTGGGTTGCTTTGCATTGCTATTTGGGTAAAGAGTTCTTTGTGCGTGTTACCGCCATATATATGGTTTTACTACTGGGAATTGCTATTAACACTAAAAAAATCTCATTTGACATTCCAAATTTTCCATAATTAGAAAGAAAATTACAATTGTAAGAAGTGTAAAATGAGATTTTTGAAGTGCTAATAATAGTTTCCCAACTAAATTACCCAGATTCTAACTCCCAGTAGCTGACAAGTTTATAACGAAGGTTATAATATTCATAAACTTATACATATGATAACTGAGGTTATAATATTATAACAGAAGCCATAATATTCATAAAATATACTCGATATAAGTTTTTCACTCGAACAAAATTCATTGTTAGATTTCACATAAACAAGTTCATTAATTATGTTTGGCTTAACATATTTTTAATTTTCTGGATGCCTAAAATACCTTTATTTGAATGTTTGATGTACACAATTCATTCCATGTGGATTGTAACGAAGAATTAGTGATTTTCTATATAAAAAAAACATTAATATATATAACACAAAAAATACCTAATATGTGCAATAATACATGCTTAACTAATATCATGAAAATTATGCAAGTGACTATTTACCACAGTGGTGGAAAGGTGTTGAGCCTTTGCATGACGGCGTGGGTTCAAACCCCGTCGGTGACTAATCTAATATCTAATCTAACCAAATCTATCGTTTGACAAAAAAAAATTGATTATATTTTACTATAATATATGTAAAAACTCATGCAAAATAATTTACCTATGAAATAAAGAATGGTATTTGACTAAAATTTAATTTATCTACATTACATATTTTTCATGAAAGCATAGGTCTTGTTTGCATATAAAATAATAATAAATCCAAAATATTTTACCTACAAAATAATTTATCTACAAAAATAAATAACGTGCTAATAATAAATGAATTTAAATATAGGTTAATTAATTACTAAAAAAAATAGAGGCATATTATTTGTTTAAAACGAATTTATCTATTCCTTTCATATAAAAAATATAAGTAAATTATTTGCATATCATATATTATAATTATGTAGTCAGCTCTTGATAGAATACATTTTTTCACTTCCACAAATAGTGCATTTACTACTTGAATTTTACAATGTTAGATTGCATTCAAATAAAATAAAATAAAAGCCAGTTGGAAATAAGGATTTCATGAAGAAATAAAACTCTAAAATCATGTCTATTTATACTCAACGAAATTCATCATTATAGTCGGTAATAATAAAATTCATTAGCATAATTAGGATATTGTGGTATAAGTGGTAGAAAATTTGTAGTAATATGTTACTTATTGTTCCACATGGCAACAAAGTGTGAATTTTGGGTTGTATTTGAATGTTTAAAGATAGATGGGTTTAAGTTTAGGAAACAAGAGTTACAAGGGCCTATTTCTAACGAACCATAAATATATACACACTATATAACATGAGGTAATTATAATACTACCACCCAGATTTTTGACAAGTCTTTTTGTCAAAGCAAGAAACAGAACTACAAGCGAATTTTAAACATTATGGATAACCAATTCATTTTCAAATGTAGTTGGGAGACCGTGACAGTATGACGGTCATACTAAAGACTTGCTCATTTTAAGAAACATTACAGAGCACGTCTCAAATGGACATAAAACCTACTTGTATAGACGTTTCCCACCTCTAATAGGAATGTGAAAGGCAATGTGGTTTAAAAGGTTGCTCTTGTAGCATTACTCCTACTCATGTTAGAGCCACCCGTAGTGATTCCAAACTTCCTCATTTTTTGTTTCTACAATTTGGCAGAGCAAACTGGAGAAGGAACGTGCAAAAGCAGTGGAAAACACATGGAAGACAATAAGCATAGCCAAGGAAGAGGCCAACAATAAGAAGATAAAAGTAAGACGATCCACTATCGGAAAAATTTCATCAGTCTCAGAAACTTATCAGAAGGCTTCCTTTTCCACCAAGAAATTCATATGGCACAAAGTCACCGCCTACTGCAAATCCATGTATCTCAAATCTGTTCGATGCACTGCACTACCAGCGGAAGTGCGACGTTCATGAATTTTCTTTCACTTGCTCCTTAAACATAAGAGGGCATACTTGCATAAGCTGTTTGGCACCGGAGAGAATCAAGACTTATGTAATCGACTCATTTTCCATGTCATGCCATGTTGGTTTGGTAAAGTTAATTAGGACTGTTATGAACTTATAATTGTGTTATCCGAACTGCACAATATAAACTTGGTTATTGACTTGCAAGTTGTGGACTGCTCCGGTGGATTGGCTTTCCTCCTCAACCCACCTTCCTGTTTCAAATCTTCACAATTCACCCTTAATTTAGCTTAAAGTAATAATATTACTTGTAATAAAAAAAATGAATTTTTTTTATTAGCACCTCACATTATGTTGAATACACCCCACATTAGAATTTAATATTATATGAGTTATATAAGTACCTTAATATGGAATGACAATATCGACCTTATAAGGTTTTCAAACAAAAAAAAAAAAACTCTAGATCCAAGATATTTGTCCTAAGATTATTTATCTTCTTCAACTCTCAACACCACTCTCACCTTCCTCTTACATGTGACAATTTACCGTCTTCAATTGCTGTCTCAAGTTGGGCAATGAGACATGCAAGCTTTTTCGCCAGAAACTTGTTGCTTTGTAAAATGAATCAGAAAAAGAAAAAGAAATGTTCTTACTAGATTTATACAAATAACATACAATTGTCAAAAATTGCAGATTTTTAAGGTTAGTTTGGGCATACTTCCTTTCAGACCTTTAAGCACCACATAATGTTTCATACAACAACAATCTTTTATATGCTTTATTTTATTAGTGGTTTTTACAATTTTCCTTTTGGGTAAGCATGGTTTTTACAGTAATTAAGTTCTAATGAAAGGGAGGAAACTAATATTAATGTTTTATTTCTTCTGATGTGGTAGAATTTTGTGAAGCAATGGAGGGAAGTACTAAATTTTTAAAAGGTTTAGGCAAGCTCCTGCCGAATATTATAGTATGTAACTTACTGTTTTCATGGTTTTTTCATTATCAAAAAGTAGGCTAGCTTCTGCTACAAAGATGGATTCCTAAAAAATAAATTTTTTTAATGGTAGATTCTCAAATCTATATCTTTAGTATTTGAGAGGGAGCATTAACAACATAGAAACCACCTATTCGAAGAAACAAATAAGATTTTTGGTTGGCCTTATGTAGTTGCACTTAAGATGTGAAGAGTGTGGGGTGTATGTAGACATTTTAAGGTTTAGGGTAAATTACACAAAACTACCTCAACTATTGGACGAACCACACTATCATACCTCACCTTTTAAAAATGACAATGTCATACCTCATCTTTAGAATCTGTTGCAATGTTATACCTCCGTTAGTTTGTCTGTGAATTTCTCAGTTAAATGTTGACGTGGCTTGATGCGGGGCACAGTTCCTAGAGTGAGGATCCTTGCCGGATCCTCTTTGTGAGGATCTTGGGGATCCTCCAATCACATCCATTCATCGTATATCATGAGGTCAAAAACCATTGTAATTTTTTATATTACGACCAGTTTTTGTCAGGTACTGTTTATATTCAATTTTAAATATAAAAAATTACAATGGTTTTTGACCTCATGATGTACAATGAACGGATGTGATTGGAGGATCCCCAGGATCCTCACAAAGAGGATCTGACAACGATCCTCGTGGTAGTTCCTTGCCTAGATGGATTCCACGTGGCACCACACCCAAAGTTTTCCCGCCAAATGGCATCCAGCTGAGATTTCCAATACACGTGGCTTTCTCACTGGATGACATGTGGATATTCCATTAAAATTAAAAAAATATTTAAATTAAAATTAAAAAAATTAAAAAGTAAAAGTACGTTGTAAATGTGCCATTCGAATTCATTTCCACACCCCCCCTACCCCAGTCCACCCAAAACCTAACAAACAAATTCGATTCCCATTTCCAGAAAAACAAGAACCCTAACCCTAGTTCTCATACCAACGGCTCCAAATCTTGAACAATCAGATTAGAAATTCAGAGAAAACCCCAAATCTTGTTTGAAAAGGTGGATTTATACTTTGTTAATTCGAAATGGTTCCTGAGGTGTCGGAAATGGGTTTGTAGCTTTGTTTATTCTTGTTTGAAAAGGTGGTTTTATGCTTTCTTAATTCAAAATGGTTACTGAGTTGTTGGATAATGGGTTTGTTGCTTTGTTTGTTCTCGTCGATATAAGGTGGTTTGTTGCCTTGTTGCTTTGTTTATTCTTGTCAAGATAAGGTGGTTTGTTGCTTTATTGCTTTGTTTATTCTTGTTGAGAAATGGTTACTGTGCTTTGGCTGTTTGCATATAGTGTGTCGGCTTTGACTTTTCTTAGTCATGTGCTTTGTTTTGTGAAGAATCTTGTGCTTTG
Source organism: Pyracantha coccinea (assembly GCA_028566515.2). Classification (NCBI taxonomy): domain Eukaryota; kingdom Viridiplantae; phylum Streptophyta; class Magnoliopsida; order Rosales; family Rosaceae; genus Pyracantha; species Pyracantha coccinea. The sequence goes on along the minus strand of JAOTRO020169506.1, from coordinate 2,419 downwards.
GTTTTTGTTGGCTTTTGATTAGGTTAAAATGCAATTGCTTTTGTTTGTTGTTGGCTTTTAATTAGGGTTTGTTTTGTGAATTTCAGTATATCTAGAACTATTCTCTATTAAATTGTATCATGGTGGGGAGATAAGTTATGACCTCTACACTAGGGGAAAAGTGACATATATAGATAACTGTGATAAAGACCTCATGTCATTGACGGTGATAGATGATATGGTGGACGCAGTTGGATACAGTGAGCGGTTCATGAACTACTATTACAAGATTTCCAACATGGACCTTTGCAATGGTTTGGAGCCGATTCAAAGTGATTCCGAATAGACGATGTGCAATTTTGTTCCAAAAGATAGAGTGATTGAGATGTATATCAAAGAATTGATGACAGAAGAAGCTGAAACCCAAGAGCAATAGTTTTTGAAGTCCATGGAAGTCAATGGTCCAAGTAAATTGGTAACTGAGGAGGTAAGAGTTCATTGGGGGATGTTGGGCCAACATCACTTAAACCAATAAGATATAGGGGCATGCTAGCTATTGAAAGGCCAGAAATGGATGATTGTTGCACATCTCAACTAATGCAAACATATGTGACTGAGGTAGGAGATAGAAACGCTGATTCTAGGAATGGTCAGAAAAAGAAAAATGGTGAAGGGCCAAATGAGAACAAGGGGAAATCTGTGGCTGAGGTAGGAGAAGAGGATATAGGAGAAGGGAATGCTGAAGTCTTCTTTGATGTACCTATTAGTTTTGAGGGGAATGTTGAAGAAGAGAATGAAGAAGATGCTGAAGAAGATGATAGTGAGTTTGAAGAGAGTAAATATGGGAGTGATGTTGATAACCCAATGTTTTCCAAGTTTGATGGTAGTATGGAAGAAAATGAAAGGGAATCTGAGCACAGAAAAGAAAGGAACTCTTACTAAAAAAATGAAAGGGATTCTGAGCAAAGAAGTGCAAGGCAATCTGAGCAAAGCTGGGAAAGAAAAGAAGAGCAAACGGAAAAAAAAGTTGATGCTGCAACTATGGAACAAAATGTGGTTGATGATCCAGACTATAATTTTGATGCCTTGGAGAGTGTACACTCTGAAGATGATGAAAAAGGCAAAAAACATGAGCACTTTCCAGAGTTCAATGAGAAAATAGACATGAAGAATCCCATTCTTACACTAGGGCTTGTTTTCAGGGATCATGTGCAATTCAAGCGAGTTGTCATCATGTACTCCCTAGTGAATGGATATGGGGAAATCCATTTTCCTAGGAATGAGAAGTTGAAAGTCACAAAAAAGTGTGCAAAAGGTTGCCCTTGGAAGTGTTATGCTGGAAATATTCATGGTTCAAACAGAATACAGATCAAGACCATACTTGATCACCACACCTGTGGGAGAACTTGGGCAAACAAGAACTTAAAGTCCCCTTTGCTGACGGATTGGTACATGGACAAGATAAAAATTAATCCCACATGGCCTGTGGATTCTTTTTTAGCAACTGTCGAATCAAAGTGGAGTCACGGTTGTACAAGGATGAAGACTTCGTTTTATCATCGTTGTTTCCATCTAGAACATTTTCTTTACCCACTTCATCAGTCAATCTTACAGGTATATTAGTATTCCAAAATTTGGAGATGGTATCTATTTAAGTACCCATCGAATCGAATATACTACATGTTAAAAGAAAGGAAAGTTTTATTTGAACTCAAATAACTTCTTTCTACACCTAACTTACTCTCTCTACACCTTATTATTTTTAATTAAATACTTAATATCTCTTTAAACCAAAATTTACTCCCTAAACTAACCTCACAAACCCTATTCAAAATGTAAATTTATCTTTACACCCCTTTAGAAAATAAAATCTCACATTTAATAATTTGGTGAAGTTTCTACTTGTTTATGAATCTTCCATATACTAATAATAATTTCTTTTTTTAGTTTCCCCTTCAGATTGTATGGCTTGAATTTGACAAACTGTTGTGTTTGTTGAGAATACTAGATGTACGGCAATGGCAAAAAAGTTAAAACAAACTTCAAATTAATTAAAAATATATCTAGAAAAAATATACGTTTTTTATTTTTTCTGTTGAATTTGAAAGAATATTAGGTTAAAAGGGTGAAAATTCTTCAACCTCCATACTCATCAACTCAATGTAATTGCTACTCCTCTGTATACTTCTCCATATATATGTAGTAAAAAGGAGAAAACATGAAGAATAAAATAATATTTGCTGAAAACTACATGAAAGGATGAGAGAAACGTGTAATTATTATAATATTTGCCAAAAATGCATGAAAGAGATGAGGCAATTAGTATATGCATAAACCGTCGAGGAAACCAAATTGGCAAGGGAAACCAAACTGCATGCAAGGATGAGAGAGACATGGAATTATAAGATTTGCCTAAACCTTCGAGGAAACCAAATTGGCA
>JAOTRO020169489.1:0-12539 GCA_028566515.2 Pyracantha coccinea | reverse complement strand
TGATGAAGAATGAGGCATCTGAGTTAGCTGTTAGGTTGAAGTTTCTTGATGAATTTGTTTCCAAAGCCAACCAGATTCCTAAAACCACTGAAACAGTCGATTCTACTCAAGCAAGAAAAACTTGCTTTAATGGAGTTGAGATTGATTTACAAGATCCATCAGCAGTTAGCAAGATGCAAGGAGAAATGTATAAGCAATCATTCAAATCGTATTACAAGGCATGCAAAAATCTAGCACCTTCTGAAGGTTCAGGTGCCTGTAGGGAAGGGTTTCAGGCTGGTTTTAAGCCAAGTACTGCCAGGACTTCTCTTCTTTCCATAACAGCAAGAGACTTAGATGTAACCTTGACAATGATTGATGGTGGAGGTGATGGGATGATAAAGGTCGTAAAGATGCTAGATCCAGTTTGTCGTGACAATGATATACCATTTTCTCGACTATATGGGAGTAATATTCTCTTGCAAGCAGGTTCTGTTGTCGTTCAGCTACGTGATTATGCATCTCCTCTTTTGTGTGGTACTTCGGGTAAATGTGAAGGTCGTCTTGTGCTTGCACAGCAGGTAAGTTGCAAAGTGACATATTCCGTTTGTTACCATTCTTTTGATTTCTTAGGTTTAGCATATGTAAATTTGCTTTGTCAGATGCTATTTTTGAGGGGAAAAATATTAAAAGGAAGAAAATCCTTAGACACTTCTGGAATACAGGAACATTGTTTTTTCCAATTATTTTCTGTTGGCCAGGCCTAGCATGATAAAAAGATAACCATAACTGGCAATGCAAGTGTGGAATGTCTGTGCTGCGAAACTTGACCTTTTGTCAGATAGTTTGATAAAGTAGCAGAAGGATTACTCTTGTCCTCCAGCTTAATTTTCTCCTTTTTTTTTTAAGTAAAAATTTACTAATCTTAAAACTAATCTACTATGCGGACTGGTCAAATCCTTTGGGTTAAAACATACCAGATACACACCCACACAAACACATTCAAAGTGGTTTTCTGGTTCAAACACCAAGTCATAAATTGTGATTTCTGATTAGTGATTATATGGTTCAAAAAAGTTAAAATAGCTAGCTAATGTGCAAACATGTCATCTTCATCTTGGTCACCTTGAAGTAGTCAGTAATATTGTCCCCACTCTTTGGACAAGTACCATTGTAAATTTCTTTTTGTACGTCATTCAATTAAATCTTGTAAAATGTCAAATGCAGAGATATTACCCAACTTTTTTCAATGCATCTCCTTTTAATCATGAGCTAAGAATATTGTTTGTGAAGTGGATTTGTAAGTTTATTTGATTTCATACCATCCATCTCCTTGGATAATTAAGGACTCAATACTTGCCTCTATTGCTACATGCATGAATGCTGACATAAAAGTCTCATAGGACATTGTGGGGTTTAGATGACCAGGTCCTTCCTGTTCTTTCTGTAGCATATTTCTTTTTCCTTTTTTTTTTCCTTTTCTGAAAAGGAGACATTTTAAATCTAAAATACAATAAAGAAACAGGGCTTGTGGTTTGGTTTTTGATTGATGTAGATACAAAAATGATTTTCTTGTTAATTAAGTATGGGCTGGCGTGTATGAACACATATTTTTCATCATGTCCGGAATTTTTTTCCCCCTTATAAGAGTCGTTTTTGGCACACTTGAAATTCCGAACTCTGAGCTGGCATTGTCCTACAATTATGTTATGCTTTCATTAGTTTTGGGGCCTGTGTATTATTGTCTTTGGAGAATCATTTATGGATACAAATGTTGTAATGGACCCAAATGTTTTAATAGGGATGTCATATGATCTGTCTTAATTCTAGGTTTAAATACTTGCTTTGAATTTGCTCACATAAGCTGCCTTAATATGTTTTGTAGACTGCTTGTACGCATTGCTTGTATTTCACCTTTTTGATGGGGTCCAGTGGAGGGCCATAAAAAAAGAGAGTGAAAACTAACGACAAATAATGGCCTAGAGACCGTAGCAATATCATCCATCAAGAGGTGCTGAATATCTTTCACCTTTTCTTTTCCTGGATAGAATACTCCTAGGTTCTTCTTATCAAAATGAAAAACCATTCTTCTGTCTTTTGTGATCAGACCCTGTATTCATAGTTGAAAGCGTATCGAACCTTCCTTTGTATGTATATCATGATTGATTATTTGGGTCTTGATGTATTTTTTCATGTCCTTACATGCAAAGCTTGTTTGCTAATGCTGTATAACTGGAAATTATTTCTTTGGATCAGGCAACAAGTTTTCAGCCTCAAGTATACAAAGAAGTCTATATTGGGAGATGGAGAAAGGTGAACATGCTTCGTTCGGCTAGTGGCACAACTCCACCTATGAAAACATTTACAGATTTGTCCTTACATTTTCAGAAAGCTGAAGTGTCCTTTGGGGTGGGATATGAACCTGCTTTTGCTGATGTCAGTTATGCTTTTACTGTGGCCCTTCGCAGGGCTAATCTATGTGTTAGGAACCCTAATCCACCTCCTATTCCTCCCAAAAAGGAAAAGAGCTTACCATGGTGGGATGATATGAGAAATTATATCCATGGAAATATCACCTTATTATTTTCAGAAGCCATAATTAATATACTTGCAACTACCGATCCTTATGAAAAGCTTGACAAACTTCAAACAATAACTGGTTCTGTGGAGATTCAGCAGTCAGATGGCCGTATTTATGTATCAGCAAATGCTTTCAAGATTTTCTTAAGTAGTTTGGAGAGTTTGGCAAGTAATCGTGGTTCAAAACTTCCTAAAGGTGTATCCGGTCCATTGCTAGAGGCTCCAGCCTTTACAGTTGAAGTTACATTAAGCTGGGAATGTGAATCTGGAAATCCCATGAATCATTATCTGTTTGCACTTCCCGCTGAAGGAAGACCTCGTGATAAGATTTTTGATCCATACAGATCCACCTCTCTATCCCTTCGCTGGACATTTATGCTTAGGCCCTCTCCACATGAAAAGCAAGGCCCTTTTTCTACTGAGGCGGGTAATGGGGATGTAGAGGGAAATGTTTATGGTCCTCCTCATAAAGATGACAATGTTTCCATTCTTTCGCCGACAATAAATGTTGGAGCTCATGATCTAGCATGGTTGATGAAGTTTTGGAACATGACTTATCTACCTCCTCACAAATTGCGGTCCTTTGCTCGTTGGCCTCGTTTTGGAGTTCCACGAATTCCTAGATCTGGTAACTTGTCATTGGACAGAGTGATGACAGAATTTATGCTCCGCATTGATGCTGCACCTACTTGTATAAAACATATGCCGCTAGATGATGATGATCCAGCGAAAGGACTGACATTCAGTATGACTAAGCTCAAATGTGAAATGTGTTATAGTCGTGGTAAGCAAAAGTTTACTTTCGAATGCAAGCGTGACCCTCTTGATCTTGTTTACCAGGGTTTTGACCTTCATATGCCCAAGGCATTTTTAAATAAAGAAGAAAGCACTAGTGTTGCAAAAGTGGTTCAAATGACAATAAAAAATTCACAATCTGCATCTATGGATAGAGTTCCCAATGAGAAAAGTAACTATGTGAGTAGTTGCACAGAGAAGCATCGTGATGATGGATTTCTATTGTCGTCTGATTATTTCACAATCAGAAGGCAGGCCCCAAAAGCTGATCCAGCTAGGTTATTAGCTTGGCAAGAAGCTGGAAAAAAAAATCTTGAGACGACATATGTGAGGTCTGAGTTTGAAAATGGGAGTGAGAGTGATGAGCATGCACGGTCTGATCATAGTGATGATGATGGATACAATGTGGTAGTAGCTGACAATTGTCAGCGCATATTTGTTTATGGGCTCAAGCTTCTGTGGACTATTGAGAATAGAGATGCTGTTTGGTCATTTGGTGGTGGTTTATCCAAAGCATTTCAGCCACCCAAACCTTCTCCTTCTAGGCAGTATGCACAAAGGAAACTACACGAGGAGAACCAGGCACATACTGGTGGTGAAATGCAACAGGATGGTAGCTCAAAACCCTCTACTGCCACCCATGGTCTTACTTCCTCTTCCGTCGAGCATACAGAGACCTCTGTTTCACTTTCAACCCCAGCACATCCCGTTAAATTTGAAAACTCATCATCAGCCACCGAGAACTCATCATCTGCTGCAGTTGGGAACTCATCATCTGTGACATCTGGTAACTCTCCATCTGTTGCAGTTGGGAACTCATCATCTGCTATAGTTGGTAAGTCGGGCACCCCATGAAATCTGAATTATTTATATTTTTATGTCCAATATGGGAATGTGTTAAACTAGTATTTAGAAGTCTAGTTTTGGATTTGCTGGGTTTTTCTTTTTGTTTTTACAGGGAAAAGAAAAACAAAAGGAAAGACTTCTAAAAGAAATATCATTACCTCTATTGTGATGAATGTCATGGACATTAACTTGTTTTATAGACCAAAATATCTGCTAAGTGGCATTTGTTTCCTACGATTTCAGCAAATAGTAGAGGCACAAATGATTCTGAGGAGGATGGGACTCGTCATTTCATGGTGAATGTTATTGAGCCCCAATTTAATCTTCACTCAGAAGATGCAAATGTAAGTTTAGAATTTTCGTCGCGTATGATTTGATTGTTCTTATTACTATCTATATTTATCCAATAATGTTTTAAATCAGAAAAATCTTGCTATCTATAAAATTTAATAAGAACATTAAAATGGACAGAACATGTTATGCTCGTCATTATTTATATTTTCTATTCAGAGAATTTTTTTTAAACTTTAAGCATGATAATTTCCTGAAAATTACTTAATGAGATCATATACAGATAAGATCCCCGAGTAGATAATTTGGGACGTATGTGTGCTCATGCATTATGCACTCTTCAATTGTTTGAAGTATGCAAGAACGGAAAAGAAAATGTGATTTCATCTTAAGGTAACTGTCCTTTTTGCTAAACAGGGAAGATTTCTGCTTGCTGCTGTTAGTGGCCGTGTCTTGGCTAGGTCATTTCATTCTGTCCTTCAGGTTGGCTCTGAGATGCTTGAGCAAGCACTTGGTACTGGGAATGTAAATATTCCTGAATGTGAACCTGAAATGACATGGAAACGCATGGAGTTTTCTGTTATGTTGGAACATGTTCAAGCTCATGTTGCTCCAACAGATGTTGATCCAGGTGCTGGAGTGCAGTGGCTTCCAAAGATTCGTAAAAGTTCTCCCAAAGTGAAACGTACCGGTGCATTACTTGAGAGAGTTTTTATGCCCTGCGACATGTACTTCCGGTACACAAGGCACAAAGGTGGAACTCCAGAGTTAAAGGTGATTTGGCTCTTCATTATGCGCATATGTTGGTCGCTGGATATTTTAGATATATTGGAGATATATACACACACACACACACACATATACATATATATATGCTTGAATGCATATTTATATGCATAAACTGTTGTATATATGTACAATATAAACATACATAACGTATCTAAGTGATCATCTTTGCATATTCAGTTTGTTATCCCAGCCTGGTGTGGGAATGTTCACATTTATTAAGCATTTCCCTTGCATTTGAATCTTTTTCTTGTAGGTGAAGCCCTTGAAAGAGCTGACTTTCAATTCCCATAATATTACGGCAACTATGACTTCTCGCCAGTTTCAGGTTATGCTGGATGTGTTAACAAATCTTCTCTTTGCACGGCCTCCCAAGTGAGGATTTGCATCCTATTTCTTTCTAATTTGATTTCTCTCCTTTAGGAATTGTGCCATATTATATATATATATATATATTTTTTTTTTGGGATAAGAAACAATAGACATAAAAGTTTAGAAAACTAAACAATAGTCATAAAAGTTTAGAAAACTATTTAAGTAAAGATGGGACAATAATTTTAGAAAATTGCATAGGATTTCTTCATTTAATTTCATGAGTTTAAGTTAGGGAGTTCTTGTACTTTGGCCCTCACATTTTGATTTTCACTGTTTTCTTTGCTGTTGACTTCTTGTCCACTTCTTTATGGTTTCATCGTTGGTTAGCAATTAAAATGTTGTTGGTTGAATTTTAATAAGTATGATTTAGATTCAATACTGGTACTTTGTTAGTCAGCTGCAATGGCCTTTTCCCAATAAAGTTCTCAAATTAAATGTGAAACTTCCGGTGAAAAGGTTGTTGTTCAAGTGATTTTATAGAAGTATTCGATGATTTGAATGATGCGTTCGATTCAGGCCTAGAAAAAGTAGTCTGTCTCTTCCTGGTGAAGATGACGAAGATGTGGAGGAGGAGGCAGATGAGGTTGTTCCTGATGGTGTTGAAGAGGTAGAGCTTGCAAAGGTGGACCTTGAGCAGAAAGAGCGGGAGCAGAAATTGATTCTTGGTGACATAAGGAAACTGTCTCTTTGGTGTGATACTACTGGGGAACTATATCCAGAAAAGGAAGGGGACTTGTGGATGATAAATTGTACAAGATCCACTCTGGTGAGAAACAAACTTTGCACTGAAGTTGTTGAATTTTGTGGTAGTCAGTGAAAGCATTGCATTATGTGGTTTAGTCGGTGAAAGCATTGCATTGTGTGGTTTTCATTTTATGTTACCTGATACTCAAAATAAAGAAGAAAGAGATGCAATATACTATACAACTAGTTCTAGACAAAATATGGTACCTGTTATCATAGGTTTTCTTTAGGGGTCTGGGGGTGCTGATTGTAATCTTGTATCTGCTAATTAGGTCACAGTTATAGGGTTAAATTGTGGTGAAGTTATTTCCAAGGTGTATAACTTGGTAAGAGTTGTCAAAGCTAGTCTTTTTGCTTGTGTAGCCATACATTTAACCGTTTAAACTCTAAAGTTAATGGAAAATAAGAAAAGCACTTCTGCATTTCAGTTTTACTAAAATGTATTTCCTATTTGCAAGTACCGTATGGTAAAAGAATTTTTTAAGCGACCAGAATTCAGAAATCCTTGGCCTTTTTGATCCCATATTTTCTTCTGCATGTGGTTAATGGTTCCACCATTGCAGGGATTCTTTTTTGTCCAATATGATTTTCAGTTTGTAGGTATTATGGCATCAGCCACCCTACAATCATGTGTGTTAGACTTGAATGATATTGTAGCCAGAAGTTTCATAAAAATACTTGGCATCTGCCATCCTTTGCTAACATTTTGTTTTCTATTCTTCTAGTTCTAACACACCACACATTTTAAGTGCTTTGGGTCTAACTTGTTTAGATATAGATCCTAGGCTTGAGTTTCATGTGGATGGTTTGAAAGTCTCCTTTAAACATCTCCACCTGATTGGAGTGCCCCTTTTTTCTCTCCTTTGACTCGTAATTTATAATAAGTAATACTTTTCTTGCACTTGTTGCTAGTCTAAAGAAAAATTTTCCCAGTTTCTTACTAATAAGCATCAAATATGAGTTTCCGACTCAAAATTTTCAGTTCTAAGGTTTATAAGGATTAGTGTAGTCTCAAACACTAGATTATGGTTGTTTTGCACAGAAGCTTGCTACTCTGAAGTGATTTCTTTCAACAGTAGAATATGTTCATTTTGTGCAATTAAATTTTTCTTAAGACCTCATTTATATTGATTATGATTTGTACGTGTATGGCTGTTTTAGTTTTTGGTTCTTCAGTACATAATGAGAGATTTTGAAAACCATAACTTTCTTCTTCCAGGTGCAAGGACTTAAAAGAGAGCTTGTGAATTCCAAAAAGTCAAGGAAAGCATCATATGCATCATTAAGAATGGCTCTACATAAGGCTGCCCAGCTACGACTGATGGAAAAGGAGAAGAACAAAAGTCCATCCTATGCTATGCGCATTTCTATGCAAATTAACAAAGTGGTTTGGAACATGCTTGTTGATGGTAAATCTTTTGCCGAGGTTGAGATCAATGACATGGTGAGCACCGAGCATCTTCATATTCTATGAATTGAAATCTATTTGTCTTTTAGTGAAAGATTGAGCAGTGACTCCTTAAACTTGCTTAACATAATTTTCTTTCTTGGAATAAAGATTCAATAAAGAATAAACATTATCTAAATGTGTTTAATGTTTGTAGTGGGGTTTCTTATCAATAAAGAAAAAGCTTGTACTACAGTTGACATATCAAATAACAAGCTGAGGCATATGTTTCTTATATTGACATGTCTTTTCTAGAGAGCATCCCCTACGGTTTGTGTACTTCTCTTGGATCTTGTGAATTTCAAAAGGTCATCTTTTCCCCGTCTTTGCTAATATACTTTATAGGGTTTCTTAGCAAAAAAACAAAAAGCTTGTAATAGGGTTGAGCTATCTAGTATATGTTGAGAATGAATCCCACATTGATGAGAGGAGGGACCTTGCATGGGCGTATAAGTAATTGGGCTACTCGCTATGTTGCCATTTGGTTTTATGGTGGAGCCTCAACTTTCTTCATGGGATTGAATCCCACTTTGAAGAGAGGAAGGACCTTGCATGTGCTTATAAGAGGTTGGGCTACTCCCCATTTTGCCAATTGGTTTTATGGTGGAACCTCAACTTTCTTTAGTACAAGCTGAGGTATGTGCTTCTTATATTGTTGTTTGATATGTCTTTTGTAGGCAGTACCCCTCCAGTTTGTGTACTACTGTTGGCTATTCTGAATTTCAAAACGTAATTAATTTTTCCATTTTGGGTATGGGGAGAAAGTTTTTGCATGCTTTCTTATGTTTTTACCTTTCCCGATCTATTAATTTCGTACAGAGAGAGATGGTTTTAGAAACATAGAGAGCCTATAATTGTTTTTGTGTTCTAGTTTAGGAACATTTATTAAAATAACATTAATACACCAGGCTCAGAAAGAAAAATAACGTTAGTACAGAGAGCTACTAGGTATGCAAGTCATGACAAAAATTATTTTGGTATTGGGGTTGAGGGGTGATAAGCTTGCCTTGTTTTTGTCGGAGTTGAACAGTTTCTCACTTTATTGTTTGAACCTTGTAGTATAGTGCGGAGTTTATGAAGGATGCTAGGCTAGGACACAAATCCAGTTCGTTCTTTCCTTCTTCCTTTGTTTGGTGTACTTGTTTGAGGACGATCATCCCACTGATTCCTTGATCATGTTGCTCTTAATTTCGATGTGGTTTTTATTATTCAAAGAGGCTTGATGGAGTTGCTAGTTGTTCAGTGAAACTCTTGTTGCTTGTGGGAGGGGTAAAGAAGGCTGTTTTGTCGTACAGGAGGACTTTTGACAATTCTTAGGGGGGTAGGGGTAGAAGTAGTTTGGGAGTGGTGAGGTTTTTGTGCTCTTTGGGCTTCAGTTTCATCAGAGTTTAGGGATCTAATATTTTCTTCTGGTTTGCTCATTGGAAGGCTGCTATAGGATAACTTAGGTGGCTATATCTTTTCATCATAGTTCTCTTGTAATCTGTTGGTCTTTGTTTTCTTTGTATTCCTTTTCCTGAAGAACCTATTGTTTCTTTAAGAAAATAAGTAAAGATGCTCTTTGCCCACATCATTTCATCTGAAGTCATACTTCTTTCTCTATTGTTGCTTGTTCACTTCAGTTAACTGTCATAAATGTATGCTTTGTATGATGGTTTTTATTGTGGTTTTCCAAGCATTATTTTTTCAAGGAAAAAGCTGATATGATATTCTTTTTTCTCCTCATAGATTTATTCTTTTTTCTCCTCATAGATTTATGACTTTGACCGGGATTACAAGGATGTTGGTGTTGCCCAGTTTACGACAAAAAATTTTGTTGTCAGAAACTGCCTGCCAAATCCCAAGTCAGATATGCTTTTATCAGCATGGAATCCTCCTCCTGAATGGGGAAAGTATGCACCTTTTCCTGCGTGAAGCATAGCTTATTCTATTACTCTGCTTTTGCCACCCTTATTCTTTCTACACAATAACATCTGCTTGCTTTTCTGTGTATAGGGTGAACCACCATATAATCTTCATGTGTTCCTTCTTTCACCGACAGTTGAATAAAATGTTTCAGAAGTTGTTACTCAGATTCGATCATGCAAATAAATTTTAGTAATATAATTTTGTTTTTTTTTTGTTTTCGTTGGTCAGCATACCCTTAGGCACTGACTGGTTTTCGTTCTGGAAATTTTTTCATGTCTCCGTCTTTAAATTTGTTCTGATTGGTTCAGTTGAATAAATTCGCCTGAATATTTAGTTCATAGTTGTGACATTGTTTACATGTTTAGTTCATAGTTGTGAAATTGTTTATATGCTTATTACACGTTTATGTTTCCCGATGAAAAATATGTGTAGTTTGTAATACATGCAGCCATTCTCACGTAACAATAGCAATGGACTGATATGCTTAGTAAGAAACTAGTTATCTATATGCTGTATGATAACATGATTGTATATAACTTGTTGGGTGAAATTTTACTTAGTAATGCAGTGTATTAAAAGTATATATCCATCTAACCTCTGAAGCACATTTTTAAATATGAAGAATTTGGCAGTTCCTTCATTGTTTTCTGTTATTGTTTACAAAAAGATATACACTTTGGTAACAGGAAAGTTCTGCTTCGTGTGGATGCAAAGCAGGGAGCTCCCAAGGACGGAAATTCTACTCTTGAACAGTTTCAGGTAATAGGTTCTCTGTCTGGTAATAAACAGGCTTGAGTTTGTTTATCTTGCCTCGGTGAACCAGTATTTCCTAGCTAAACATTTTTTTTAATACTGTAGGTAGAGATCTATCCTCTCAAGATCCATTTAACCGAGACAATGTACAGAATGATGTGGGGATATTTATTCCCAGAAGAAGAGCAAGATTCACAAAGACGGCAGGTCCGTCGGAAATGTTACTGATTTCAAGATTGTGACTGCTTCTAGAAATAGTCAGAGGTATAAGTAATTTGTCATGAATGCTAAAAATAAATGGTTGTTCAATTGTCACATGCAGGAAGTTTGGAAGGTTTCAACAACTGCTGGTGCAAAACGTGTGAAGAAAGGCTCATTAATCCCTGATATTTCTGTATTAAGCGGTCTGACAAATAAAGAGTCTGAGGCCTCATCCAAATCAAGTGCTGCTGCCCCCGCTTCCAGTCAATCCTCCTCTGTTCATGCAGATCCTGTGCAAGTGAGATTCCTTCTTAATTTGTTTTGGGAAATTTTTTTATTAAAACAATATGATCACTAGATCTTTTGTTATTTTTATGTGCACCTTTCTATTTTCTAGATTATCTTTATAACAGATAAATGGATGTACATTTTTTTTTTTTATAGCGGGTACTTTAAATCAACATTTGATTTTATACTAGAATGGTTATTAGAGATTTTTGTTTTCTTTTTCTTTTTTTTTTCTTCCATGTGATCTTAAAGCTACACTACACTTTCCATGATCCTTTGCTTTGACCTGATTCATCTGTGCAGGAATCGAAATTGAAAAACCTAAAGACAACAGTTGTCGGTAGTCCAACTCGAGAGTTGAGAAGAACATCTTCCTTTGACAGATCATGGGAAGACACTGTGGCAGAATCAGTTGCTACAGAACTTGTCTTACAAAGCATTACTGGGCCACTTGGTTCTATTGAAGCAGATGAATCCTTGAAGAATAAATTGAAAGACCCAAAAGCGATCAAATCTAGCAGGTCATCCCATGAAGAAAAGAAGGTAACAAAGTCACAAGAAGAGAAAAGGTCTAGGCCTCGAAAGATGATGGAGTTTCACAATATCAAGATAAGCCAGGTTCAATTTCATCATCTGTCATTTCATAGTGCACTAATTTTCCTTTTGTGTCGAATGCCTAATATTGTATTATCACAGGTTGAGCTGTGTGTTACTTACGAAGGATCTAGATTTGTTGTAAATGATCTTAAGTTGCTGATGGATACGTTTCACCGTGTTGAGTTCACTGGTACTTGGCGGAGACTCTTTTCGCGGGTGAAGAAGCATATCATTTGGGGAGTCTTGAAGTCCGTGACAGGAATGCAGGTCTGTATTTATACCTTTTGATATTTACCCCTACTGATTATGCATACAAAATCAATGAACTGGGACTTCTTCCCTGTACAATTGTAATTTAACAGCTGGAAAATTGTTACAAAAACTTGACCTATAATTTAACATGATGAGGGATAAAGAAAACATCATCGGTTAAGGATCTCTAACCTGCTTTAAATTCTTCCAATCAATTTTTTCAGGGTAAGAAGTTCAAGGACAAGGCTAATAGTCAGAGGGAACCCAGTGGATCGGTTGTCCCCGACAGTGACCTTAATTTCAGCGATAATGAAGGTCAGCCAGGACAGCCTGACCAGAATCCAATAACCTTTCTCAAGCGTCCAACTGATGGAGCAGGTGATGGATTTGTCACTTCTGTTAGAGGCCTTTTCAATACTCAACGTCGCAAGGCCAAGGCATTCGTACTGCAAACCATGAGGGGTGAAGCAGAGAATGATTTCCAAGGAGATTGGAGTGAAAGTGATGTTGAGTTTTCTCCATTTGCTAGGCAGCTCACTATAACTAAAGCTAAGAGACTTATCAGGCGGCACACGAAAAAATATCGTTCAAGAAAAGGTTCGTCAAATTGTTCACTTTTGTAAAATGATCAATCACCTCATCACCTCTTCTTTTTTTCCACTTGTCCTTTTTCTTCTTCCCCAATGACGTAGAATCT
>JAOTRO020169471.1:0-12540 GCA_028566515.2 Pyracantha coccinea | reverse complement strand
TTCTGCGTTCTTTTGCAAGAAAGAGATCAATGCCAACCGAATGAGTGGTGACAAAGTGGTGCCAATCTTCACCATGCAATTTGGATAGTTTTTTTTAGATAGAGACCTTCTCCAATTCTTCAGTAGGTTGTGCTTGCTGGGTGAAATAGTTATCTCGCAGATTGTCGGGTTGACCGTTGCCATCACGAAAAGCCAAGTTGGCTTTGTCCGGGCTAGTCTTTATGACTTGGCTATGTACAAGGTTTCCTTGGGTACATGCAAATGTTGTTGCTTGATTGAAGTGTTGTAGCACGATTGTGCACTGAGTTGATCTCCTCTAATGTAATCATTGCCAAAAGGTGTTAGAAACTTCATCAACATATGTGTGGATACTATGGACTTGAGATCATTGATGCCTGTGCACCCAAAGATGACATTGTACGTCATCGAACAGTCGACCACAAGGAAGTTGGTGGTAATAGTAGCTGTGTAAGGGTTTGTACTAATGGTGAATGGTAAGTGTATGCTCCCTAAAGGTTGCACGATATCACCGGAAAAGCTTATCAAGGGAATGATTAAGGGATCAAGTAAGTGTTCAGCTACATTAAGTGCCCTGAAAACTTTGGCGAACATGATATTGATTGAAGCACTCGTGTCTACAAGGATTCACTTTACATCAAAGTAAGCTATGTGAGCCTCCACAATTAGTGGGTCGTTGTGGGGGTAGATGATGCCTCTTTCCTCATCAGGGTAGAAACATATCAGATCCCGGTTAGGTTTTCGATATTTGCCTTCCCTAATGTCTTCCACATGAAACACTTGGTGGCCAGACCTTAAAGTTCATTCACTGTTTTTCATGGCCTTGTTGGAAGATTCAGAGATAGGTGTGCCACCACTGATATAATATATCACGTTCACCTGGAGTTGGTTGTTCCTTGGAGGGTGAAAAAGGAATTGATCAATTTTCTCCTTGCGTGCCAAAGCTTTGATATGGTCATGGAGGGTGATACAATTCTCACTGTCAAGGTCGTTATATACATGGTAGCAACAAAACATGCCCGTGTTCTTTGTGGACTTATAATCTGGCTGCCTTGGCTTTGGCTTTGGCATTAGTATCAAGTAAGCTATACTAGGATAGCTGGCTGCACATGTGGCATTCAAATGAGTGTATGTTTTATACCTTGGGGTAGGACTTATCTTAACCTGCGTTTGGCCATTGCATTAAATGTCTGAGAGTGGGTATTACATAGCAATTCCATTGGTTATCTCAATTGTGTCCTTTACTCTTCTTATTAAAATGAGATTGTTGAGGATGGATATTCTTCCTCTTTCCTTGAGACTAATATTTTTGTTGTCCTGGCGAAACACTAGGTAAGGCAGATGGAGATGCAATGGCCATCTGGAAGGTTGAGGCATTCACATATAGTTGAATCTGACTCCCACTTCCCATTTGTTGATAAGGGATAGTCATTGGGGCTTTCCCTTGATATGTCATTGCTTCGGTGAATGCATGGTTGTAAGCCTCCACCATCACCTTAGAGTAAGTCTTTCGAGTGTTGGCATTGATCATGTACTTGAAGAAACAGCCATGTAGGCCTGCTGTGAAGGCCTTCAGAATAGTCTTATCATCTGCATTGGTGCAATGAGAATATTCATGGCTGAAGTGGCGGGTATACTCACGCAGTGACTCGTCTGACATCTGGCAAATAGTGTATAAGTCATTTGCAGAGTGTAAGCCATCAGTTTGGAAAATGTGTTGAGACACAAACAGTTTCCTTAGCTCTAGAAATGAATCTACCGTTTCAGATAGAAGGCGACAATACCAGTTCAGGGCTCCACCAGAGAGAGTAGAGGGGAAAAGAATACATTTTTCTTCATCAGTATGCATTCGGTATGCCATAGTGGACTTAAAGAGGTAAGGTGTTTAATCGAATCCTCCATTCAGGTATATAGTTGTAAGCCTAACTTTTGCTTTGTCTTTGCTTGAAGAGGTGTGTCAAGGATCTTCCTCGTAAGAGGGCCAGGCCTTGGTTGATTCCAGTTAGGTATCTCAGCCTAACGTTCGGCTTTCAACCTATTTACTTTCTCAAGGAGCTGTAAGACAAAGGGGTTGTAAGTGGAGTCGTGCACTACTGGAGCCTTCCTTAGTAAGTTTCCATCACCTCTTGGAAGTAGGGAAGTTTGATCAAGGGTATGTGGTTTTTCCTTGGACTCACTATACTAGCTTCTAGGACGTGTTTGTTGGAAGCCCTCTGAGTCTCTATACCCTCATGTTTCTTTAGGACCTGTGGTTTCTTCCTTGGATTGGTAGCTGGCCTGGGCCGTGGTAGAGAATCGATTCTTTCAAAAACCCTTGGGTGATTGATCTTTGAGCTTATGTGGATGGGGTGTCTCGACACTACCTCAAGAAGTCTTGACAGTCGTAATAAACAGCTTTAGATCATTCCACTTCGTCCGCAAGGAGGTGCCTCCCTCTACTTCTCATGCTTCGGGTCGAAACAGGTAGGTTGAGAGAAGTCTTGCATTGATCAACACATTAATGAGTAGCTCGCTGCTTATTAGGAATATCCATGCTCAAGATTGGTGATCCCCCGTGTAAGAGGGCACCCAGGTGATGGTTGACGTTCACAGAGGCAATGGGCTCGTGTGATTGAGTTTGCCTAGCCTTGTGGAGCATCTCAAAGAGCTTCTCATGCTGCTCTTGAAAGATCTCATTCCTCATTGATATCTTATTGTTCTGAGCCTCTAGCTCTTCGACCAGAGCCTGAATAGCAAACTTTTTTCGTTTCTTCCTTCTCTGGCTCACACTAGGTACGAGGGGAGTGTCATTCTGTGTGCTGTGGGTTTCTTTGCTCTCCATGTTAGATAGGGATGCTTGATCAAATGAGAGTGTACGAACAATGGAAACCAGCTTGACAAAGTTGGAGAGAGTAGGAATAAGTGTCGCTTCTTACAGATGGTGCCAAATGTTGATGCACAAAATCAATGAGACTTTGGAACAACGTAAAATGTCATGTTTGTGACATTTTCTCGATTGCTTGATGATAATATGCAAAGAGATAGAGATAGGGAAGCAAACACAATATATGTGGTTCACCCTAAGTCTGGCTACGTCCACGGAGTAGAATAATTCTCATTAATAGTGAAGGGTTTACACAAATACATAAATTTAAGCATTCTCATCATTAGTGGGTTCTAATGACTAGTTTAAGTACAATAATGACATTAGGTATTAATTGTAGAAGAATGGTCTTCTTTTATAGTTGAGGAGAGTCTCTAGCTTTCGTCCGCGGTCAATGTATGACTCTATGAGCTTTATTTTGACGTTGACTTAAGTTATGCTGTGATTGGCTTCTTGGTTGGAGGGAAATTCTTGCGCTTTGGCAGGGGTGCCTCAACATGAACCCGTCAATGGGTATTTGTAGGTATGAAATTGACCGGTGCTCGGTAGTTTCAGGATTGGTCAAGTATGGTACAAACACGACTAATTGCACTTCGATATGGTACTTATAAAGACCATTTGATCATTTTTTTTATAGCAGAATGGATCTCTCTGATTGTTAAGAGACCGAATGACCATTGGCAAGCTAACTGCCTTATCCATGCCAAATCGCTTTAAGACTTTTTCAATGTACGCTGATTTTTGTACCAAAATTCCACCAGCATAATGCTCGATCTGTAGGACGGGACAATATTTTGTTTTCTCAAAATCTTTCATTTCAAATATTTAGCATTTTTTTTTTCAAGCTCTTTAGGAGTTCCAACTAAGTTCATGTCATATACATATACTGCAACTATTGCAAATTTAGAGTTTGATTTCTTAATAAACACACAAGGGCAAACAATATCATTGGTATGTCCTTCCTTGATTAAATACTTACTGAGACGATTATACCACATTCGTCCAAATTGTTCAGCCCATATAATGATCTCATTAATTTGATTGAGAGCATACCTTGTGGTTTGTTAGTTGTTTCTAGGGGTGGGTTCGGTACAATTATCTATCAAAACCCTTGTACCAATTACCATACAAAACTTTTGGTTTGGCAAATCTATTATTATTTTCAAACCAAACTTTTGGTATACCAAAGTTTGATATTGTTAAATAGTTCGGTTGGCATGGTATGGCAATGGTAATTGCCACTTTGTTTTGGACCAAAATCTTTTTTCTTTTTTTTTTTTAGCCCAACTCAAGGGAAAAACTTTTTTTTGTACGTTTATCTCATACATTGTAGCCTAAATTCATCTATCATTCATCATTCATCATTCATAGTTCACACACATAATAAGTAAAATGATGCATCAAGATTCATGATGAAAATTAAGTTTACAATCTAAATAGAAATTACGAACCAAAACAAATAGAAGTTAAAGTTTCAAACCAAATGAAAAATAGAACTATACTTCAAAAAGTAAAATTCATTGATCAATTCTTCAAACTTTGAGATGTAGAAGCATTTGGAGGATGCATTGAACTTGTAGAAGACTGAGGTTGAGCTTGTGTCAAGCCTACATTACTAACAAAGAAAACATATTTGTAGCAACAAGAATTAAAGTTGAATGCCATTTAATAACAAATTTACTAAAAAAATTAAAGCATGTCTTACTTGTTTCCACTTCTTCCATTTCCTTGTAAAATTGAAATATATCTTCTGTTGATTCCTTGTAGAAGTTTACTTCATCTGCCCTCAGCCAATCATTAGTACACACTAATGCCTCTACCATTTTAGGAGTCAAGGATGCCTTAAAAGGGTCCACAACCCTCCTCCCTAGGCCAAAACCCGACCCGTTTACAGGTTTAGCGTGACCTACTTTAGAGAAGGAGACAAAGATGGGATACCAGACACATCAAGAGAGAATGAGAGATGGAGAATCAACTTAAGGAATATATATGTTATTCTCCAGTCCTTGTGCCTTTATTTATAATAAACCATGTAGGATTCCTTACCTTACAAGTGATACAAAGTAAAGGAAAAAGATCTTCTAGTATACTAAAACAATCTACTAATGATTTACATAATCACACATATGCTAGAAGTATATTCATAACATGCTTTACATTTTTTAACCAAGGACACAAATAAACGCCTTTAAACAAGTTTGATAATGCTTTATATATAGTATATCTTTCTCAATGTTTACGGATCACTAAAGTAAGTTGATCGTCAATTCCAAACCTGATTCGACTCATATATCAACAAGGTTAAAGCTTGGTTCATCCTTTGAACAAAGAAATTCGAGATGGTAGAGAAATATTTTAGTCAACAACTCACCAAGATATTGAATGGAAATGTACTTAACATTTTCATAATTTATTTTCGGGTAAATTACACAAAACTACTTCAACTATGGATCAAACCACAATCTCATACCTCATGTTTTAAAAATTACAATATCATACCTCATCTTACGAATTTGTTGCAATGTCAGACCTTCGTCGGTTTGTCTGTCAATTTCTCTATTAAATGCTGACATGGCTTGAGGCGGAACCCACTTCCTAGCCAAGTGGATAAAAATATTCGTTAAATATTAATAAATTGAAGATAAATTATTTAAATATTTTTGTAAAAACATATAGGACCTACTCCTTCTCTCTTTCCCCTCTCTCACAACCAATCTCTCTTATCTATCTCCCCTATCTCTCTCTCACATCCAATCTCTCTCACAACCGATCTCTCTCCTTTCTCTTCTTCTTCTCCAAAAAAATTTCACCTTCATCCTCCAAATTTCACCACTCATTCTCTCTCCCCAGAAAAAAAAAATTTGGGACCAAAAAACCCAGATTTTTTTTTTGCAGGCGAGTCTGTAGGGCCTAGGGCCGGGGTTGAACTTGGGGATCTGGAAGATAAGAGGTAAAAGGTCGGGATGCAGGGGTCAAAGTAAAGGTAAAAGATGTCGTCGACGAGGCGACGAGGATGACGACGATGAAGGGATAAAAATTGAGGTTGTTCTTGATTCCAAACATGATGAGGAACCTATCATCGTAACTGGGCGATTCAAAAGTTATCTTGATGTTGTTGAGCGAAATTGGGACGCTAGTGCAGCGTGGTGGCAGAGAGGAAGTGTCCAGAGAGTAAAGTCAAGATCTTGTGCCAGCGAAGAGGGATTTTAGGTTTTGAGGTTTTGGATTTGGGAAGATGGTTGAGGGTGATAGGTTTATGGGGGGTGGGTTCAGCGGTAGGGATTTGGTGGATGAGGAGGGAGTAGAGCTCCATGTGAGGGAGGTGTAGATGATCGATAAGAAGGACCCCATTGGAACGGATAAGGAGAAAGGGGAGAAAATGAGAGAGTTATAGGAGATGGGTCCCACATGTTTTAAATAAAAATATTAAAATAATTTATCCTTAATTTATTAATATTTAATTAATATATTTATCTAGTTGGGCCAGAGTCCAAGCACGTCAGCATTTAATAGAAAAATTAACAGACAAACTAACAGAGGTCTGATATTGCAACAAATTCCTAAAATGAGGTATGTGATTGTAGTTCAATCCATAGTTGAGGTAATTTTATGTGCTTTACCCTTTATTTTCTTATAGATGATCTTATTGTATATTTATCACCCAACTGCAATTAAGCGTTAACTTTTTGTACTGTTATCGCAAGATCAATTTCTAGGCACGTGCAAAATACGGGCGAAAATTCAGGCTTGAGTTTGTTTTGGATCTAGGCGGACAAGACGTAAACCCAACAAAGTAAGATGATAATTAATAACAATGTCCAGCTAAGGTTTATGTGAATATTTACCTAATACTAATTGCCAGGTCAGGTTAAAAGTCGGATTAGGTTGAGATGGGTTTAAGAAAGTACAGATGAAAGAACAGGAAGTTAACAACTAATCCATAAAATTAAAGTATTTTACTTAGTACAACGGTCTAGTAATATTAATCTTAACTTGTAAAAGTGAAATTTTAGGTTCGAATATCTTGAATAGCGAACTTGATCCCAATTCCATCCCTCTTATTAAGGTAGATATATTTTTGTACAAAACAAAAAAAAAAATATTAGAATATCCCCTAATCCAAAAAAATTGCTCCCTACCCGATTTTCATTTTTTAAGGTTAAATTAGATTTTGGGTAACTTAGTAATTATATTAATTATATACTTATAATAGACTTGACCTTTTTTCATACCTAACTTTTTTATTCTGTTCTCCCTCTCACTCTCTAGGATTTGGTTATATTCCTGATATATGGTTCAGCTATGTTCCGTTTTTGGTTCTGGGAAAGGAAAACCTAGCTGATGAACACACTAGTATAAATATAGGCCTTAATATTGATCTCAACAAGACCACCTTAAATTGGACGTCTTCGAGTGCTTTTGTTTTTCGTACAGTAGTATATGTTTTAGCTGATTCTTGTCATCAAGATGGATTTAACCTCAGTGAAGCCGATCAAAACCAGAAGCGAAGAAAAATTTGAAGAAGCAACTTCAACAACACCCACGGCTAAAGAGGCTAGATTAATGCGACCAGAGAATGTGCGAAGCCCGCCACCCCCAAAAAAGTCTCGACCTTCAAAAGCAGCATATATTAATGGAATTAGCTTTCCCCCTGTAGTTGATTTGGATAAAACTTTCAACAACTGCTAAGAGAATAAAGTAGTAAAGATTAATGCAGAGATTAGGATTCTTAACTTGTTTTGTTTTGCATTTTAAGTAATTACTAGTTATCCTTCGATGGATGGATGCTACTTTTATCTTTTCTGTAATCGTTAACTGAGAGGAGCTTATAATAATGAATCAAGATTTATCTAAAAAATTAGTTTAGTAGTTTTTTTTTGGTGGTCTTCTTTTTCTCTCCACGTAAGAATAGGAATAATCTCGTTTGTTTATTTTTCTCTAACTTTGCCATGTGTAATCTTATGTAGTGTGAACATCACATTGTCGCATGATGTTATTAATCCATTTATAGTTCGTCCACCCGGGATTGGGTGTAAGTAGGAGTGGCTGCTGACAAGTCTTGTTCGAGCTATAATTATTATTATTTTGTTTTTTTGTTTTTAACAAACGATATCACTAAGGGGGAGGCAATGGACTTAGCCTCACAACGGGTTATAATAATGTAGTTTAAATTTGCCTTTTGGAATATAACATAATACCTCTCACTTACAAGTGAAGATGAATATCACTAGACTGTAGTACTAAGTGGAAGGCTAGATATATAATTAGAGTATAGTTTGAAATTGATTTGGGTAATTAGAATGTAGTACAATATTTAATTAATAACATCAAGTGTTTATGTGGCTTTCAAGTTGTAACATAAAAATTTTCTCTTTCAACCGATATGTAAATGGTGTAAAAGGGTTTTGAAAAATAATACGTTTTTAAGAGAAAAATTACTAGTCGAGTCTAAAATGTTTAGGCCTGTTTAACAATCATTTCGTTTTAGTTTTTAATTTTTGTATTTGAGATACGAGAAAACTATATGGGGAAAAAGAGGAATGAATAAGGGGAGAATGAAACTAAAAGAATGAATAAAATCAGAATCTAAAATTGTTCTTCGTTTATAATGGTGTTTGTTTTTCACTTTTGTCAAATTACCCTCTTTCATTTAAGATTGTAAATCACACTAGCTTTTTGTTTTGCTGTTCTGATGGGTTTAGAACCTTCTCTTTCAATATGTAGCAAAATTTATATTTTGTTATTGTTCAAAAAACCTATCAAAACGACACAGAATTATGATATTCAAATTTCAACTTTAAGCATGTATTCAAAACATAAGGTTGAAGAAAGTATTGATCTTCTATTTTTTATTTTTCATTTTTTATTTTTTTTATTTTTTGGAAAAAAGCTTCTTCACTTTTGTTACAAACTAAAACATACATATAAGCAAACCCAAGGCCCAAACAACACACATAAACAAGCAAAACACGGGCCCAAAAAACAAACTACAAAGGGCCAACCAGTAGTTGAAGCCCAAAACGCACAAAAGACCACAAACACCAGAAAGTTCTATGCCAGTCGCCGCCGTTCTCAATCCGACCAAGTCCTCGTCCACAGCCAAGCATCGCCAGAGTAATTGCAGCATCTCACCACGATGAACTTCCCGATGTTAGAACCAATCAAATGTCAACAATACAATACATGACAATTGCACAAATATTTCGAATTATAATTTCACTATATATATATTCAATATATCAGAACATGCACAATAAATAAAATCGCATATAAAATCACTACAATAATCACTGACTTGGTTAGGAAGATAGAGGTTTGCAGAAGTAATCTCCTAAGACAGAAATTCGCCCCTACACGAGTGTAGTAGTTCAACGAACGTCTATCTTGCAGGATACAACTATCTAACCCAAATTCTTGGCCTAGAATTTGGATTCTTGGCGAACTGATTGTATTGTTTCTCTTATTTTTTCAGAAATGATATAACCGTTCTTATCCTTTTGTAAAAACTGTATCCTTAAAATCAAAAACAAAAAATATTAAACTTGTGTTTTCATCAATCCAAGCTCAAGGCCTATCTTTGATAATTAATATATATCCAAATCTAAGACCCAAGGTCCATAGCCGTAAAAAATGTTCTTTTCATACCATAAGTGAGTAAACTCAGTTATAAAGAGACCTTTCTAAAAAGGTTTGGGCGATGTGGGACTGGGAGTCCTTCACAAGTTCCAACAGAACATTGCAGGGGCGTAATTAATAATCAAGTGGCGATTATTGCTTGGTGATTGGAGATTTTAATGATTTATTAGATGGATCAGAGAAGACAGGCGGCAATCCAAGAACAGTAGTGGGAGTATGCGTCGTTTTGGAATTTTGTGACTGACAACAAGCTCATGGATTTAGGGTTTATTGGCTGCCCATATACATGGCGTAGTAGAAGAGAGGGCGGCTTTATTCAGGAGAGATTGGATAGAGCTTTGGCATCGGAGGGCTGGGTGCAATTATATCCGAAAGCTTGTGTTGAGCGTGTTAGCTCGGAGCCTCGGACCATGCCTTACTGGCGTTGAAAACGAGCCACCTGCGGCGAAGTAGAAGCGGTTTATATTTGATCCGAGGGGGAGAGGAACAAAGATGTAAGGGTGCGGTGAGTACGAAATGGCACTATAATGGAGAAGGATAGCGAGCAAACCAGTTCGAAGATGAGAATTGGGGAAAAAGAGTGTGCCACACGCGAAGAGGAGAACTGATGATTTGAAAAGATTGTTGCGTGAAGAGTATCAAAAACCTGTGTTTAAGGAGGAAGAAGTGTATTGGAAGCTTAAAAGCAGAGTTCAATTGTTGAACGAAGGTGACAAGAGTACGAAATAATTTCATGCTAAGACGATGAAACGCAGACGCCATAACCAACTAAAAGGTTTGAAGGATGATGGTGGTGTGTGGATGCGATGGAAAGAATTATGGTGGGATATTTTGTTAAGTTAGTTCAATCCAACAACCCAAGACGGATTGATGAGGTGGTAAGTTGTTTGGGAACTCGAATTGGGGATGTGGAGAATAATTTGCTTACTGCCATACCTAGTAACGAAGAAATAAGAGAGGCTATTTTTCAGACCGATTTTGCCGCTGGATTATGGACTGTGTTTCCACGGTGTCTTATAGTGTGATGCTACATGGAGAACCTAATATATTCATCCTAGTCATGGACTGCCACAAGAGGACCCAGTCTCCCCATATTTGCTCTTGCTTTGTGACGATCGAAGAAGTGACGTAAAATTAAACAAAATTAAGCCTCTAATGATAAAGCATTTAAAAGAAACTTATCTGCAAATGTCTAGTAATGATCAACTTTGCCCAACTTGTGATTGCATTGTTTTAGGTTTTTAGTGGGGAGAGCGTAAATATGCGCATGACAATTAATAGAAATAGACAAATAAATCCCTTCAACGCCTAAGCAAACTTCCAAGCTGCCCACGTTTAGATGAGGCTAGTCTGTCAAGAGAAACCTTCCATACTCCATAGTCAAATATTGACCTTACAAGCTTCAATGGAAGATAAAACTCTCAAACTTTTGGTTATGGGGAAATATAGACGTGAGTAGTACATGGGTTTGTATGTAAGAGATTTATTTTGTAAACCGGGTGTAGATAAATTTTCTTGTTTGATTGACTTATCCAATTTTTTAAAATAACGATTTTTATAGAGCGATTCCTTTTATGTGTATTGAATGCGAAAAAATAAAATAATGCGAGAATCACTTCTTTTTTTTTGTTGCAAATGAAAATCCCAAAATTGATTGGCTTAAGAATAAAGGCCTAAAAATCTCATTAGCATAAGCGCGCTAATTGTCACAGAAATTTCATTGAAGCGATGATGTACTTCGTACTAAAGAGAGAAATGAGGGTAGGTTGGAAATTTTGAAAGAAATTAATCTGCACTGTTCATTTGCCTTTTAGAATTTTTTTTAAAAAAAAAAAAGGGTTTTTGAAAGCTCCTTATTGCTACTTTGGGTTTTTAGCTTTTTTCACCTAAATTGTGAAAAAAGCTGCTTGGGGATGTTTACCAAACACCTAATCTTCCCGGCTTTTTTGAGTCGCTGCTTTCTTTAAAAAAATTAAGCTATACCAAACTGTTACTAAATCCAGCCTCCCTCAGAAGAGTCAAATGCCATCCGTTGGCAACATTTGTCTCTCTGAGGACCATATACCTTTCATACTTTTTTCACTAATTAAATAGAAAGCTTTCGTATCATGTGGTGGTGGGGTGTTGGTGATGGAGTGGTTGGCCTTATGACATGGCAAAGAATTCAGATGTACTATGCATAAGGATGACTTTTAAGCACCGTTCTGAAAATAACCATTTAGCAAAGCTTAAGCATTTGCATCGGTAACGATTCTTACTCAGACAAAAAATAGATATGTTTTATTTTTTATTTTATTTTTTTAATAAATATAAGAAACTTTTTGAATACTTGGACTCATTATATGCTTGTTTTCTATGTCCTAAATATCTTCTAATACTTTATAATTTATATGTCATTTTGTAATTTATATGTCCCAATACAAGTATGTATATTTTTAAGTACAATTAGATATTTATTTACATGTTATATAATAAATTCAATTAGTACAAAAACATGTTTGCACGACGCAGCAAATTTCGTCGCGCAAAGTATGTTTGCGCAACGCTAAACACAAAACGTCGCGTAAACGACCTTTGCGCGACGAAGGCTTGCGTCGCGCAAGGCTATTTTGCGCGACGTAGGTATACATTCGTCGCGTAAAACAGCTTTGCGCAACGCAAAATTCCGTCGCACAAAGGCCGTTTGCGCGACGTTTTGTGCGTCGCGCAATATTTTGGCGCCAAACCATCCCAACTTTGCGCGACGAAGGTACATTTATGTCGCGCAAAACAGCTTTGCGCGACGTAGTTGAACCTGCGTCGCACAAAGCTGTTTTGCCCAACGTATGTGGCGTCACGCAAAGTTAATGACTTTGTTTTCTAAAATAACCACACACAAGGCCCTTTTTCTTCACACTCAACCCCTCACTTTCAGCCTCTCCATCTCTCTCAACCCTCACCATCTTCACCTTCAGGTATTGTATTTATTTGGTTAATTAATTAACTATTTATTGATTACATTTATGTTTGGATTTTTTTATTTT
>JAOTRO020169461.1:0-12540 GCA_028566515.2 Pyracantha coccinea | reverse complement strand
CTGATACATAAGGAAAAAAGATATGCAGTAGTAATACTCCGATCAATTGAAACTGCAAATTCGACTAAACTAGCATAAATGTTGTAAAGAAAATGCTTGTTCACTTTTTTTTATATAATATTTCCTACTAATTCACAGCAAATGGACTCTTTGCTAGCTAGCTTAGGATCACTATCTATGTCGAAATAAATCGACAAGTGAAGTAGACTGATGAGGTAAATATGCTATTATATACTAGTGTATATTCATTTCTTTTTATCTGTCAAGGTGGTTTTGTGTGATCAATGGCTAATTGGAAGGAGGAGAAAGTACAAGCGTAGAACACATGTCACAGAATCAAAGTGATGAGAAGTTGGAATTCTAACCGAACCTGTAATTAGGTATGATGATTTCTAACTTTCAATTTTTTACTGTCTTTTGATAAGTGTAATCCAATCAAAGTATTGATTGCTAAGAAGATGGTTTCTATGTGTCTTGTTTGTATGAATCGTACGTATTAGCAAATGGTTTCATGCATGTATTAATTTCATATTTGTAATTTAAGTGTTGATACAAGTTATACTTGAATAAATATATAATGTGTGTGTGTGTGTGTGTGTGTGTGTGTGTGTGTGTGTGTGTGTGTATGTCATATTTTAGTATATTTTGCCATTAAGTTGTGAGTTGTGGTTATTTTAGGACTACTTTTTATTTGGAATTGAGAAGCATTGTTGGAAACGATCATTGTCAATTATCTGATTGCAATGGACAAAGATTGGCTAACATTTTCGAGGTACATTTTCTGCCTCAATGAATTTCATTTTTGACATTGATAACCAAGTTCTGTTTGAAGTGATTAAGATTTATTTATAATACAGACCATCAACAGAATGCAAGGAGGGTGCACAAAATTTGTACAAGTAGCTAAAGAATATGGAGGAAATCGAGATAAGATCATTTGCCCGTGTATAATATGTCAAAACCAATGTTTTCAACTACCTGCGATTGTGTATGAACACTTGGTTATGAATGGAATAGATCCTTCATATACTACTTGGGTGTTCCATGGTGAACAAGAACCTATTCTTCAACAACATGACTTTGCCAACATGACAGAAACATATCAGATGTATAGGGATGTCTTGGCTGAAGATGATGGAACTGGAAAAGCAAATTTGCTAATTGGAGATGAGAATTTCAAACAAAAGGTTGAAGAAGCTGAAGCTCCTTTATATGAAGGTTGTACGAAGTACACAAAGTTGTCAGCAACTGTAGTTTTATACAAGATTAAAGCTTCAAATGGTGCAACAGATAAGCTTTTTGACGAGCTTCTCCAAGCCCTAAATGACATGTTTCCAGAAGTTAATACACTTCCGAATTCAATGAATTCGACAAAGAAGTTACTTAAGGTGTTTGATTTAGGGTTCGAGAAAATAGACGCATGTGTAAATGATTGCTGCTTATTTTGGAAAGACTTTGAACAACTTGAGACATGTCCAAAGTGTAACCAATTTCGTGGGTTACGTAGCAAGTATCACACTTTAGGAATTAGTGTAGATCTGAACGACTATTCCTCGCTTGGCAGAGATGAAGCTTATCAACTGCGTAGCATGTCGGTAGTGGATAGAGCTTCGTATATGCACGCTAACTGTTTAATTGTATAAGTTTAGCATGGCTTACTATATGCACGCTAACTATTCAATTGTATAAGTTTAGCATGGCTTACTGCTCGAAGGATAAGCCGTAGGCAACCTTAGTGCACCCAGTAGTAGTTTTAGGGTTCCAGGGCAGTCGTCCATAAAGCCTATTGCGTAAAGTGCATCCTCCGTCTCTGAAGCCTGGTTCCCTACGAATTAAACCAAGAGACCAAAAATCTTTCAGTTAGCTAAGCCTAGAAAAAGACCATTATGGCTACTTTTAGGAATCCCGATGCAAGCCATCGTGCACTAGTTGCACCAGGGCAGCCCGACTCATCCACATTTGGATATTCAGAGTGTGTAGTTTATCCTCTCAAATCGGAGAGCAAACCTATATGGGTGTCGGGGAATTGATTTACCCTCTCACACTGGAGAGCATGGTTAGTCCCTAGGGAAGGTGTAATTCCTGCGATATCCCTAAGAAAGGCGCAATCTTCTTTTGAAGTGCAGGAGTAATCGGTTGTTGTAAGCATGCAACCAAGCTAAATTCTAAATTACTTCTGAATTCCTCATTAAAAAACAAGTGAAACGAACGAAAACTTAGTTGTAAGGTAGGAACTGCTTAACAGTTAGATAGTCCTAGGCTTGCAAGGTGGTGCTCGTCAATCTGCTTGAGTCTTCGGGCTTTGATGTAACAGTAGGTCATGCATGGTACTTCTTCAGATTATAGGTGTTCCACTGTTTTTCGATCTCTTTGTCGTTTATGGTGGCGAGGGTGTAGCTACCCTTACCGCCTGCTTTAATGATCTTGTACGAACCTTCCAGATAGGATCCATCTTTTTGGAACCTTCCCTGCGGGCAGTGATGAAGACTTTGGGCTAGAACTGCCAAATCCTAGCCTTTTTCTTATACGTGAAGATGAGCTGTTGCTAGTAGGCTGGGATGCGAATGAGGACCTTTTCACGTTTCTCATCTGCTAGATTTAGATTTGTGATTTAGATTTGTGGCCATATCCTTTTTGTTATGCTCGATGCTTGGTAGTAGAGTGCTGATACTTGGCACAATGACATTGAAAGGAATGGTTGCTTCTAAACTAAATGCCAAAGTGAAAGGAATCTCATCGGTTATTCGTCGTTTGGTTGTGCGATATGCCTATAGACAACCGTGAAGTTCGTCTGGCTATTTTCCTTTCTTGTAAGAGAGGGATTTCTTGAGGCAGTCGAGAATCGTCTTGTTGGATGCTTCGGTCTGCCCATTGCATTGGGGATACCTTAACGTGGACATATGCTACTTGATGCCATATTTCTAGAAAAACTTCGCCAAATCTTTGCCTACAAACTGCAAGCTGTTGTCAGGGATGATGGATTGAGGGATGCCAAATCGACAGGTGATGTTTCTCCATATGAAATGCTCTGTGTTCATTTGAGTTGTGCTTGTCATGGGCTCTAGTTCCACCCATTTAGTGAAATAGTCAGTTGCCACGATCATCATACCTTTGCCCCCAGTAGCGGGCGGCATTGACCCTACCAGGTCAATTGCCCACTGCATGAACGACCAAAGACTAGTCTACGGGTATAGTTTGCTAGCAGAGAGTGCTGGTACTAGCTTATAGCTTTAGCAGCGGTCGCACTTTTGTATTAACTCCTCAGCGTCTTGATGCATAGTAGGTTAGTAGTAGCCTGCGTTAAAAACTTTTTGTGTTAAAGATCAGCCTTCAAAGTGATTTCCACAAACCCTTCATGGATTGAACTTCAAACCTTTAGGTCATTGGGAGACGCTAGGCAGTGGAGATATGGTCCAGTGTAGGATCTTCGGACAAGAATGTTGTTCCACATGTAGTAACATACTGCCTTTGTTTGGAGCTTTCTAGACTCTAATCTTTCTATGAGGAGTGTGGCATTGACCAGGTAGTCTATAATGGAATATTGCCAGTTTGGAGTTGTATTGACCTATGACACATCGGCTGCTGGCTCCGCCTTTATGTTTGGTTTGTCTAGATACTCTATCGGAATAGAGTGTTTGAGTTGATGGTTGAGGACGAAGCCTAGACCGGCTAGCTTGTCTGCCTACGAAACTTGAGTGAGGGTGTAAGTCTGAAATGCCTCAAGCTACTTTTGTACCTTCTCTAGTTATTGCGTCATCTTCAGATGCTTTGCCGTGTACTTTCTGGTAGTCTGGCTGGTGATTAGTTGGAAATCAGAATGAATTACGAGCTTTTCACCAAGTCTTTTGCCATTCGGAGGCCTGTTGGTAAAGCCTCGTATGCTGCTCTGTTATTGAATGCTTTGAAGTTTAAAAAGCCTAGACATAATCGGCGTGGCGAGAAGCTGCGGAGCTTGAGTTGGCATGGCGAAGAGCCACGAAGTATGACTTTTAATGGTCAGGAGTCATGATGCTAGATAGGCGCAGCAGGGAACCGTTGAGTTGTGGCCATATTACATGTAACAAGCAGCAATGCTCAACTGCCGGTATTGGGCCACTCTAGAGCTAAATTACAGAGCAAGGGTCGGTTATGGTCGCGTGACGTGTAGCAAGACGTGGTGCTCAACTGTCGGTATATGTTGCTCATATGTAGAATCTTATGGGGCAACGAGGACAAAACTTGCTTCCAAGTGTGTCCTTTTAGTGTTCTCTACCTTTGGAGTTCCTTTTAGGCTAGGTTGTTGCGTTTGTCAGAAAACTATGCTTCCACCAGTGTCTACACCTTTATCTTCACGCGTCTGGATTGGATGGAATAATGCATCATAAGAATGAATGCGTGCATTTGAAGGTATAACTTGAGCTTTCGGGTTGCAACAACTGTTGCCAAAGTTAGCTTTTGAATTTCTGGTAGCTGTTTTTGCATCGATGAAAGCTTTTGAATTGTGGAATACAAATAGTCGGGCCCCCAACTCTTCTCGTATGAGGTAGAGCTTATTGCTACTTCAGATACCATCAAGCATGTAAATAAGTTCTCCGCTGCTTCCAGTTTGGATAGTAGGAAGGTGATATCAAGTACTTCTTCAAGTCCTTGAATGCTTTCTCGCACTCGTTGTTCTATTCGTCTTGTTGCTCATTTTCGATTGAGTCGAAAAAATGGCTTACATTGATCGGTGGATCGCAAAGGTAAATGGTTGAGTGCGGCTGCTTGTCTGCTCAAACCTTGAATCTCTTTCAGAGTAGTGGGGACTTTATATTCAAGATCGCTCGGATTTCCCTTGAATGTGCTTCGGTGGGGTTAAGCTTCGTTGCGTCTGCTAAGTTGTTGATGTGGTTTGACCGCTGTTTTAGGTCAACAAATATGTGCTCGTCGTCTCTTGACTTACCTCCTGTTAAGGTAGAGTTATCTTTCTACACTTCAGTAGCCTTTGCAGGGTAAATGATTTTTTCTTTGACTTACTTAGTACTTGCACAGTGTATCGTCGATATGTGGCCTGGTTTGACTTAGTCTCATTACCCAGTGCTGACCTAGAATCTCATTAAAGAGAGATGGGTCGCTAGCCATTATGAACGTCTGCTTTGAGACCCCTGAGGGTGTTATCACGTCGAGTGTTATTTTGTTGATGGCAGTCGAGGTATGAGCGTTGAATTTGGTACGTACCTCACACTTGGTGTATGAACGTAGTTTCTAAGCTCATCTACTGAATGATTAAGAGTTAGAGTAGGTTGATTGTGCAGCCATTGCCTACCATCATTCTGTCGACTATGACATGGGCTAGTTAGACAGATATCACTAGTGCATCGTGGTGTGGAAGGTCGACGCCTTTGGCATCCTGCTCGGTGAAGCCAACGATGAGTCTAGGTTGGGTGTCGACTGCTTAGACTTGAGAGACTAATAAAGTTTGCTGGATCTTCCTCTTCTTGGAGTTGTTGGTTGCCCCTAAGTGTTCAGATTCGGTGAAGATGCCATTGATCCGTGGTTAGCAGCTTTTCGACTGTGTCTACGTTCCTTCTAGGCTACGTAGCTGACTTGTCCAAGTATATGTCGACCTTGCCTTCTTTTACCAGCTTCTCTAGGTAATTCCTCCAAATGTAGCTGTCATCAGTTGTATGACCGGGACCTCGATTGAATGCGCAGTACCTAGTTTGGTCCAACTTGGAGGTATCTCCCTTTGATTGTTTCGGCATCTTGAACTTCGATTCACCCTTGATGTCGTGGAGGATTTGGTGGATAGGTCCCTACCCTTGGCCTCTTGCCTGCTTTTGTTGTTTACTGCTTCCATCTTCATTCTTTTGAGCTACTGCCAATTCTTTTCGAGACTGCTTGGGCACCTTGTCCACTCGCCGAGCCTAGTCTCAAAGTGCATACTTCTCTGCCAAAGCAAATAAGTCTGCCAGAGTTAGATCTTCTTTCGTGATTAATTCCCTGAATAACAGGTGGTCTGCAGGGAGTCATTTTTGGTAGGCTATACTAGCTATCCAGTAATTGCAATCGATTATCTTCACCTTCTCTACTTTGAACCTTTTCACATAGTCACAAAGTGACTTCGTTGGGTTCTTCTTGACGTTGAACAAGTGTTCAAACTTCTTCTTGATCGAGCGACATGATGAATACTCTTTAGTGAAAATCAAAGAAAGTTTGTTGAAACTCCGGACGGATTATGGCGGCAGGGTGTAGAACTAATCTTACGTTTCACCTTATAGAGTGGTGGTGAATATCTTACACACAAATGCGTCATTGTTCCGATAAAGGATTATTGCGATTCGATAGTACTTTAGGTGCTTCTTCTGTAGTACTTTGAATGATATGAAAT
Source organism: Pyracantha coccinea (assembly GCA_028566515.2). Lineage (NCBI taxonomy): Eukaryota > Viridiplantae > Streptophyta > Magnoliopsida > Rosales > Rosaceae > Pyracantha > Pyracantha coccinea. Next base: position 6,191 of record JAOTRO020169461.1, on the reverse strand, counting down.
GTGGTATGCTGAACTTGCGTTGAAGCTCTGTCTGCTTGATCTCGTCAATGAAGGGTGACCTGCTTATGTTGGTCATGTCTCCGGCATAATGCCTCGTCAGTGACTTCATTGTGCTAGAGGTCACACAATCGTTCGGTCATAAGCCTTTCTACTTCCTCCTGAATTTGCCATTGCTGGGGGTAACAGAGCTATCGACTGCTCCTTGTCATCACCTGCTGTTCTAGGCTGCTCTTTCATGTATTCGACTCGTCTATATCGCTGCTGCGGTGCATATGGTATGTTCCTAGCAGGCGAGCAAATTACTCGCAGGCTGTCGGTTGAACTTGAACTGGATTGAGTGATTGATTTTATTCGTCTGTCGTGCTGCATACTCCGATATGAGGTAGATGATGCTCCTTGCGAGCCTAGCCTCGAATGAACACTTCGCTTGGAAAGTTGCTCATGTTGATTATCGGAGGGTGGCCCCAACCATGAATGTATACTTGTTCGCGGGCCTAACTAAGAGTGCACATTTTTTTCCCATTAAGACGAGAGTATGTGCTATCTCATAGGCCCAGTGGGGAGTGTACATTGCCAGAACATTCCATTCATGATTGGTCGAGTGACTGCTTGCCATGATGCTATTCGAAAGGTTCGTCGTATGCCCTTGTCCTACTTCAGGACACCTCGTCTGGGGCACGCCGTATCTCGGTGAGCTGCAAGAACTGATTCACCAAGGCTGACAGCTACACGATGGTAGGACAAGTGTTGTTTGCTATTTGGGTTAGAAGAGCTTGGACAGTATGCATCTTATTGAGTAGTAAAAGTGTAATGGACTCTGGACGGGAGATTTAAGTTGGAAAATGTCAAATCTGTAGAGAAATGGGGTGAAACCGGTTTAATCGTCTGTCCATAAATCTAAAGTCGGGAAGGTTGAACCGATCTTGGACCGATTAGGGTTGCTTGTTAGACCACGGGAGTGGGCTAGGCTGCAGAAGTGGGTCGAGTCACGTGTGTGGCGCGTGGGCACTGTGTGTTACCGAAAGCGCGTTGGATCTAGGCAAAGAGGATTGTCAACGCGACTCGAGCCTGGCATGGGCCTTAGGGTTGAGCTGGCTTGGGCCGACTTGTGACAGGCCTAGCTCGGCTGCCTTGTGGCTTGGGCCGCCTCCTAGGCTGCTAGCGCAGCTGCTCCCTGCTCACCGTGGGCTTACTGCCATGAAGCTGGCATACTCCCCATTACCACAGTGGTCCCCGTGGCTGCTATGGTGGTGGTGCTTCATGGTGGCAAACTTGCTCATATTGCCATCGTGTTAAGCCTCATGGATCGTCGTGGTGGGCTATATCTCGTCCTTCATCATTTGATTCGGATATTTGAAGTAGGAAGTTTTGTTTGTCGTGGTTTCCAAATTTCCCGCCATTATATTTTTCTATTACCTTTATTCAAAGAATTAAAAAATTCTAGGAACAAGAAAGTATGAAAAATTTACGAACAAACGAGAAATGATAAACTCTGAATGCGAGAGTCTTCTTTGAGCATGTGAATCAAACTCTCAATGAAAACGCCAATTTGTCGACGCAAATTTTCCGCGTCTTCTCCTTTGATGATAATGCACCTACAAAATAATAACACCTAAGATTAAGGCCAAAAGCCACGCGCCCATGATGAATGGGGGGGGGCTTTGGCCGAAGAATCTTCGATGTCAAAGTTAGAATTCTAAAAAGAATGTGTTTAGGAGTTTGTGGGTAGCAAATGGCTTAGCTTTTTAGTAGGATAATAGGGCTATTTATAGGGAAGTGGTCGGACATATATGGTGTAATTGGGTGAATAATTGCAAGATATTATGTGAAATAATATCTTGCAATTAACATGGCAATTAATACTAATTTAAATAGAAAATTTGGGAGTTACCTTTTGAATAAGGATTTGATTAGGAGTGATGAGAGGGATTTGAATAAATATCATTTTGATCACCTTTGACTCTTCCTTGATTGAGCTATTATTGTCCATTGGGAATCCCGGTGTGCCTCGAGGGTAATTTTGTCCTTTTCACCCAAAAATCCACGTGTCACCTCCATAATTTTCTTGATTATTTTTTGCTCCACAATAGTAAAAGAGGTGGAATCCGAGTAGAGAACTTTCCATCATGTAATTCTACTCGAACAAGATTTTGTCACCTAAACTTTAGTATTCATATCTGATTAGGTATACTAATCGTATTAGGATTGCTTTAGCTATAAAATCCTAATAATACACTCTTTATTAGTGTGCAAGTATTATTGAAATCAATCTCTACAATCCTTGATCTATATGAGACGTTACATACAAGTGTGTAACTCTAATATAGTCTTATATTCTCTCACTAGAGTTAACACTTGTATACAACATACTCAAAACCGAATATTAAAAATTGCTCTTAATAGCCATGAGATCAAAACAATAAAATCCATGATAAACAAACTTCTGTCATGAGCTAATATCCATGAAGAACGAGAGGGAATCGCATTTTACAAATTAAACATTATCCCCAAGATTACTGTCATGAAATTAACAAACACATGAAGCTCCAACAAGATATGAATGAATCAATGCACAATGTTAGTCTTATATGTGCAACATGTATAACACTAGGCATTTGGTCCCCTTAATGACTGAAACCACAATCAAACTGTAATACTTCTAAAGACATGCTTCCTGAAAACTCATATAGCCCTAAATTTATGCAAGCAAACAAGGACTTCACATGAGCTTAAATAGAAATACTTTGGCTGGTTAGCTATGACGACCATCCTTTTTTTTTCCCTTCTTTTTGCGCATATACTTTAAGCAAACTAAATTTATTCCTACAGATTTTGAAAAGACAATAAGACATAATGTCCGAATGGTAAACTGAATTCAAATTAATGCTCCCACGAATTTACTAGATCAATAATGAATAGAAAAACTTGCAACATGTTTCCTGAAGGATTCATTTTTAAGAGCAACATGAGTATGTATCAACTTAATCTCAATTCATGCATTTTTATCCATTCCAAAGCGTACTACAGCACATTCATTTGTAAACTTTATATGCATGAACTTAATCTAAATGAAACACTGAGGTTTGATAAAATCATACTTAATCTGAATGAAACACTGAGGTTTGATAAAATCATTGTAGTCCTTTAAACTAAAATAATATGCACCGATAGACATTAACTACTGTTATCCTTATTGTCATGGCATAATTTTTTCCGTACCACCCAAGTATGAGACCGAATCTTATCACAAGAGATTAGGCAATACACAAACATTACTTCGTCCAAAACTCAAAATTTGAGAAAAGAAACCGAAATGAATTGGTAAGAGAGCTTCTTCAATATCTATTTTTACAATCGAATCAGTAGATGGAGATAAGCCTTGTCAGTTACCTTAAACTCATTCATAATGTTTATACTGTAGAATTTTTCAGGTCGACGGGCCGAGGGCCCACTCCAACAACACTGATACTGTCCACACTTTACCACCTGCCCAATCCTCAGGTAATAGTCATACGTGATTAGGTATAAATCCACCATACATTCCAACTATACGTATACCTCAGCCAATTTCGATTATCCTTATGCTCAAAACTTTATGTATCAAACCTTATACTTAATAAGTAATTATAACACGGGGGAATTTAGTGAAGAAAACAAAAAATGAGATATATAGAACTTTACATGAGGTAAGATTAATCATGGTGGGATTCTAAATACTAGTCAGCTAGTAAAAAGCAAACAAGTTGTAGCATATTCGCTAAGGATTAAAAAATGTCATCCATCCTAACAAATTAATCTTTAAAGTAAAAGTAAGACAACTACAAGATTCCACCCTACATCAAATCATGATGTATAACTTTAGTGATATAACTCATGGCAATATAAGTGTGACATGTACAATGTTTGACAATCCATATAGTCATACCAAAGTGCAAACCCTTTATTATTCCAAAGCATTTATCATGCTTAAAAATACTTCTACATGTTAGTTAATGCATGACATAGATATTGCCTTGGTTAAGAATTCATACCATGCATTCTCTTCTTAAATCGGTCCCAGTCCAAAATTGTGTGAATGTAAATGAGTTCTTGATGGAACTGGAGAATAAAATACGCATAAAAATTGTCAACATCTTTTAACCTCATTACTATATAGTTTAGGGAGATTTAACAAAACACTCCCGGTGCTGTTCACTTTTAACGAAAAACCACATTTTTACCTTTAACTGGTACTATTCACTATACCTTTAAAAAGAGCTTTTCATTAAAAGAGAAGTTTTTTTGAACTTTTCGTTAATTTTCCTTATAGTTTACAGTTTCGACACCTTTGGATGAAGAAATACTGATGACAATTTCTTTTGTTCATAATACTACTATAGCTATGTCTGAATTTCCTGTAGCCTTGCTTTCATATATTTGTGATACGAGAAAACAAAACCTAAGTTAAACATATGCATATGATATACTTTGCCACTAGAATTCGAACCATGAAAAAACAAAAAAATTAATCAAACCTCCTTTGGAAGGGTTTCTTTCTCCAATTTATGAATTCTAGTGCAATTCTGATCATTATTTCTTTGATCATGTTCAGAAGTTACACAAACAAGAAGGGCTTTAGCCAATACATGAATATGCAACATCTGATCTATTGATCGTGATCAGAGTGACGAAGCTAATAATACAAACTGATAGGCATATTCTAAATTTTTGTATGAGATGTTACATACAAGTGTGCAACTCAAACATATTCTTACAGAAAATCCTAGAACAAATGAAACAAGAACACATACACAAAATAAATGTATTTGTAATAATAAGTTTAGGGTTACAGTTTATGTTTTCAAAGTTTTCTTTGATTCGATCGCCGAAAATGTGTTGATGTGTGTTGTTGATCCGAGAGTCACGATGATTTGATCTCAGATGAACGGTTGCCACAAAGATTTGGCTTGTGGAGATGGAAGAATTGGCACGGGAAGTAGTGCTTGATGATTCTTCAAGGATTTGACGAAGAGCGCGGAGAGTTTTCCGAGTTTTCTTGAGTGTTTGGGGAATTTAAATGCTTGAGAGTTTTAGGGTTTCAGAGCTTCAGCATCTGAACATGAATGATTATCTAGACCCGTTTCTTTGTCTTGGAGTATTTATAGGCTTTCCAAGCCTTGACTACGATTGAACTTGGGCTTGATTCTGAGTTTGATTAATTGACGAAAGAACCAGGACTTCATTTGTGTGTCGGTTCGTGATTTGACTCCATGAATGAATATTTTATTATATTAAATTAAAATCAAATCATTCATTTCTGCCAAGTTGTTGACACGAGTCCTTCTTGATGACTCGTCCAATTTTGATGAGTCACATACATGTGTATGATGCCAAGTATACACTAGCACGTCAAAAATTTAATGCATTGGTGAATATTTATTTCACCGAAATTTTGATGTCTACAAATACCCCACTTCAAGGCGCGTCGTATACATGTTTGTCACGTGTAGACAGTGACGAAGCCACGTAAGGGTGAGGAGTGGCGGCCGCCACTCCTCTAGCCGAAAAAACAAGACTGGAGCGTTGGTTTTACCCTTCCCATGCCGGAAAACCCACTGGTTCTGATGCTGCTGCTCTTCATCTCCGACTCTCCGGTGCTCTGTCTGGTTCACAGCAGAGCTGACTTCTTTATGTTTTTCAAGCAACCTGGCCAAAATGGCCCGTTTTGATAAGTTGGAAGAAAAAAATTTAAAAAAAAAAAAAGGAAAAATGAAACAGCCCGTTTTGATAAGTTGGAAGAAAAAAAATTATATAGGGGGACTGCGCGTCCCCCATTCATTCAATCTCTTCCTCTCTCTCTCCGTGGTGTCGTTTTCCCCTTTTCATCCTCCAATCAGAGCAGCAAAGTGCAGCTGTTGCTCCTCCTTTCGAAGCAGAACACGGAACAGAACCAGTCAGCATTCAGCACAACAGCACCATTTGGCAACAAACCAGTCAACACTCAGTAGCACTGCCAGGGCCCAGCTTCTAACCATCAAACCCACCATAACTATTTAGGTAAATTTTTTAATTCCCAAATTTATAATCCCTAACCCTAATTAATTATTTAAAATGAATTTTGTTTAATTGGTATAGAATCATATAGTAAAGCACTCAATGCACTAATATGGTTATTGGTTATTGATTATTGATATGAAATTATGAAATTATTT
>JAOTRO020169407.1:0-12551 GCA_028566515.2 Pyracantha coccinea | reverse complement strand
CATGGAAAGTTACATCTAGAGTAATAAACATTTTCTTAGTCGGAGGATGATAACAACGATAACCCTTTTGAGTAGCATCATACCCCATAAACACACAACGGAAGGCTCCAGGCTCAAGCTTACTTTGTCATTGGGTAGGATGTAAGTGGATAAAAGCGACACATCCAATGACATGTGAGGAAGTATTAGAAACTGGTGGAAAGCTAGTCAGAGACAGAAAGGTCTAAAAAATGGTGTCTAAAAGTCGAGAGTGCGAGAAGGGAGACGATTAATGAGATACGTAGAGGAAGGAGTGCTTTACCCAAGTCATTCTATGTTAACAAAATAACTCAAGTCATTCTCATATGATTATCAATAAAAGTGACAAACTAGTGAGCTCCACCAAGAGAAGCTATTTTTGAGGGACCCCAAAAATTAGAGTGCACAATCATAAAAAGAACAGAACTTTTATTTAAACTTGGAGGAAAAGAAGTTTGATGGCTCTTAGCCATTTCACACACACACATCACACTTAAATTAAGAGACATCGTTTTTAACAAAAAAACTAGGAAATAATTTATGCAATTAACCAAATGAAGCATGTCCAAGATGACGGCGCCACGTCCAAACGTCCGACACTTTATTAGTCTCTCATTGAGAACCATCAACCGAAAGAGCTTGAGTCAGCAAGCCAAAACTATTTGAATTCAACTCTATAAAATACAGCTTCCCTTTGAATTCAACTCTATAAAATACAGCTTCCCTTTGAATTCAACTCTATAAAATATAGCCTCCCTTGTTTAATACCATAACCAATTGTCTTCCACGTCCGAATATCCTTAAACACACAAAAAAAAGGCCAAAAAACAATCAAGTAGTGTAAGGCAAGGGTTATTTGGGCAACGGGTAATGAATTATAATTTAAGGATGGAACCACAAGAACAATATCAAGTTCCATGGTATCAGAAAGAGAAACGGTGCCTTCCCCGATAACTGGGGCAGCATTACCATTAGCAATGTTGACCACGGTTTGTGTGGACTTTTTTAGTAATGAAACCTGTCTAGAATCACAAGTTATATGTTCAGTAGCCCCTGAATCAATTATCCATGTATTATTCATAATAGAAGTAGAGATATTAAGTGTCTTAATATCATTACTTGCCGCATCAACTAGAGTTGATGCTTTATTTGCTATATCATCTGAATCATTCTTGGTTTCTATAATGGAGGCTCAAGGTTTATTAAAGCAAGGATCATGGGTCTTATCTCAATTATTGGGATATCCAATCAACTCAAAATAACGGTTCTTGGAGTGTCCCGACATACCACTGTGTGGGAATTTACCCAGAGGACGATCCCAGCTTGTCTGGTCGGCCTGTGTCTACCCTAACCGATTCTCGAACCCGCCTCGGTCAGACAGATATGAGAGGCCGCGTGCCTTGGCTGCCATATATAGTTACAGGTTCTGTTCTATCACCTTCTATCTTCATGGCTTCCTTGCGATCCACTTCACAACGAACATACACATAAGAGGCTTGAAGTTTGAGCGGTGGATCTTTTCGCAGTGCTTCTCCACAGACTTGATTAAACACATCCCACCAAGGAACAAATAAACCCATTGCCACTCAATTGATTTTTGGAATGTTTTGGTAACGTTTTCACACTCCATGGTTACCTTGCTAAAGGGGTCCAACTCTTGAAAAATATTAGTTAGGTCCCCAAAATAGGTAGCCAACGATCGTCCATTCTGGCGAAGACATGATGCTTTCTGATTCAAGGAATAAATCCTAGCCTTATCATTCTCATCAGAGTAAGCTGTTTTGAGGAAGTCCTAAATTTCTTTAGAAGTACCCAACCAAATGTACCTTTTCATCATCTCCGACTTCATAGACGACTTCTGTAAGATCCCACATTGCCCAGAGGTAAGGATCCTATAAGCCTTATATGTATATTCCCATCTCTACCTAGCACAAGGCCTTTTGGGAGCTCACTAGCTTCGGGTTCCATCGGAACTCCGAAGTTAAGCTAGTTTGTGTGAGAGCAATCCCATGATGGGTGACCCACTGGGAAGTTCTCCTGTGAGTTCCCAGAAACAAAACCGTGAGGGCGTGGTCAGGGCTCAAAGTAGACAATATCGTGCTACGGCCGAGTCGAGCCCGGGATGTGATGGGGGCCCAAGGTCGGGATGTTACAATTTGGTATCAGAGGACCCACTGGGAAGTTCTCGTGTGAGTTGTCAAAAACAAAATCGTGAGGGCATGGCCGGGGCCCAAAGCGGACAATATTGTGCTACGGAGGAGTCGAGCCCGGGATGTGGTGGGGGCTCGGGCGAGGATGTGACAACATCAACCAACTCTTAATTCTTTGACCATCCGAGAACCAATCGTCATTTTTTAGGCCACCCTCGGCTGGCGTCTTGATAGACCCACGAAGGTACCCCATCTTCTTCCTTCCAGCAATATGAATTTGAATAAGAGAAGCCCACAAATCATGGTTCCTTTTATCCAATAACATATCGATATTGAAATTTGAATTGTCTGATTATACCACAACAGGAATAGCCACATTGGCGTTATAGAACCTGCATCTTTCACCTCTTTGTTAGCCATGGAAGCTAGCTATCGTCACAAGGAGAAAAACAAGGGAACAAGAGAAAAAAAACTCAGCAACGTGATGAACAATCACCATAAGTCTAATCGATCGAATATGGGCAGCAACGACTTGAGGCTCGAGGTCGCTCTTTGTTCAAGATTGGAAAAAACCACGCAGCAGCAGTGCTAGGTGCTGAGCACAGCAAGCTAACCTAGTTAGGGCTCAATTTTGTTCTTCGTTTTCTCGACTCGGCTCTTGTGCCAATAAGAAAGAATGCTTTTCAATTATATTATATTCTTCTCAATCAGAGGTATATATAAATTATATACAATCCTGACATAAAGGGGAAGGAATAATTACAAGACATACACCCTAAACTAGGAAACCCAAGATTACAGGAATCCTCGGGCTAAAAGGATTCTAATACAAAGTTAACAAATATGACGTCTCATTCTTGACAAATTTGTACTTACAAAACAATAAACACCTTTAGTCAGGGACCAAAGCCTCACGCGCCCACGAGGTGGGGGGCAGGGGGGTTTGGCTAATGGATCTTCTATGCCTAAGTCTGATGCAGTGTATTAAGTTGGTTGATTAATTAGGGATCTTGATTTTCGGGATGGTTTTTAAGTTTTCACATCTAGTTAATATCCCTAGTAATCAAGTATTTAGAATATTGTGTTTTTTAGCTATTGGGTTGGGTTGGAACTTAGTGATTATTATTTATTATGTTGTAGTGGGCTAGGAAGTTGTGGTAGTTTTTAATTAGGTAGTTGGCTAGGCCTTTTAAAAGGCAAGAATTCTGGAGGTTGAGGGAGATTATGCATTTTGAATGATTTTATGTAAATAGAGATTAGTTCTTTATATGTTTCTTGGGTCTAGCTGTGCTTGAGATTTCAATAAACCCCTCTCTGTATTCTTCTCTGTATCAATTGGTATCAGAGTTTTGCCATGCTCTTTGGGTAGCTTCCGCATCATTTATCTAAATGGCAGGAAGGAGCGGTAGAGGAAGGTATGGTTATCATGTGCAGGAAAACCATAGAAATGAGAGCGACAATGAAATTCAAGAGCTATGACGACAAGTCGAACTCCTAACCATACAACTTGATCAACAAAATGTTAACAACAAATTTGGAGAGCTAAACCCAGGTTACCCAAGTGATGAGGCTAACATCTTGAGTTCAAGTTGTGGGGTTATTTTGGTGTGCCAGATTCGTTGAATGTAAATCTACCACCAATTTTTAATCATTGCCTCAAAGATGATTGTGAATTGTGTTCTAGTAAACAAACAGAACAATTTGGGATAGATGAATTTTGTAGAGTCGAAGAAAAGAATCCAGCTATTCATGAGGACGCGAAGGAGTTTTTTTTAGTTCAGCCTAGTGCTACCATTGATTATTATGTTGATGAAGTAGGCGTTAATTTGATTGCCAATGTCGTGATGGTGCTAGTTTGGTTTGCCACCAAATTTTCTTTGTATGTTGTAATTTAAAAGCGTATTCATGTCTCTGAATAGGGAAATAAATTCTGCAAATCAGCCTCTATTTGTTTCTATCTATTGATGTTTCTTTGTTTTATTTAGTTTAAAGATTGAGATATATAAGATTGTGCATATAAATGGAGTAAATTAAAGAAGCATGGTGCGTAAATAACTTCCAATTAATTGCACAAAATGATCATAAAACCTAAATCATTACATTACCCAGTTGAAAATGATTTTTGCATATATAGGCAAAAGACAGCATGATCAACCAGCTAAGAGAGAAGAACCCACTTGGCGATAGATAAATAACGAAGACACGAAAATTCGTTAAAAATAGCTAGTAATTATTTCGACAAATAAAAGTAATTATAAGTCACACCAAAAGCAGCTGCAAAATGAGGTGGTGTCCAGAGGTATTCTTATTTCTAGCGAGCGATCGACTAGAGCTCATTTTATTCTAACTCGTTAGTAATGATGGACGGGTGGAGTTCCGGGCTTGTGGGGCGGCTTGTAGTATGGAGGAGGCTTCTTATATGGAGCCGCCGGCTTGTGTGGCTGTTGAGGACTCTTCGATGGAGGGTGTCCCAAGTACTTAGGTGGGGGTGGCTTCAATACAACTGGAGGTAGAGTTGTTGGTTTGGCATGAGGTGGAGCAAGTGGCTTTTTCACGGGCCTAGGTAGTGGTGATCTCAAAATAGGAGACGGAGTAGTTGGTGGTTTTGCGTGAGGCGATCGTGGTGGTGGTCTTATCACAATAGGAGGAAGAGTTGGTGGTTTTAGTGGTGGTGACGGCTTTTTGTAAAACGGTGGCGGTGGTCTTTTCACAATAGGAGGAAGAGTTGGTGGTTTTAGTGGTGGTGATGGCTTTTTGTAAAATGGGGGTGGGGGTTTCTTGATGGGAGCTGGGAGCTTGTAAATAGGACTAGAGGTAGGTGGCTTGGGTTGCTCATTGTATTGAGCTAGAGATGAAGTGATGAGAACCACCACTCCAAACAATAGCACAAGCGACTTTGAGTAACTCATCATTATCTCCAGGTTTTTGGTTATGGAAGATCTGAAGGGCCTAGGCAGCCATTTATAATGGTCTCAGGCATCTGTCGGCAAATACAGGTGTCAAAATCTTGCTGATTTCGTTTCATACGTGAATGTCAAATAATTGGTAGAGATTTTCAAATGGTATGGGTGATGGACAATTGATTACAATCATAGTAGAGATTATTTTGTTCTCAAATTTAGTTACCTGTAAACAATCGATAAAGAATATATAATACACATTTTGGTTGGTTAGATTAGTGAGTTCCAGAGTGGGTACAGACAAAACAAATGAAATGCCAATCCAAATATGGAAATTTAGGTTTGTTCAGCATTAATCGTTTACAAGATTTTGAACTTTTGTCAATCTTCGTACATTTTGGCCTCGTATGAAAAATTTGTGTTCAGAATTCACCTACCAAATCTTGAGGCAGCAATGAAAATTAATTCATGTCTAGACTTTCAGTTGTCTATATTTGTTATTATTAACGATATTACTACTCTTAATTACACTAAGAAGAAAGGAAAAGTTTGAACTTAGAACGCAGTTCCTCGTATATTATTCAACGTTGACCATATACCATCTATATGATTGATCAATGCAATGGTTTAGGGGCCAAATTTGACAATATATGTATTTCCATTTAGTATTTAATTGTAAGAATCTTATGTGGACTCAACTAGTTGTGATAAAGGAGAAGTAACATGTTGGTAATGCAAATCATTAGAGTTTGAATACATGTAAAACCAACATCCTATAATTGAGGAAATACATCCAACCTGCTTCTAAAGCCACTCCATACATGGTTGGGATTTGGTGCAAAGGGTGAACAACCAACCCTCCACGATAGATGGAAGTTGGCTACCATTGCATCATATAAATGAATTCCCTGCTCATAGAGAAAGGGTTCTACGTTCGGGGTCTATCACCATTAGAATATAAAGGTCTCTATATGAGTAGAAGAGTTCTTTTACAACCACCATGTGTTCAAAGATGTAAGTCTCCTCCTCATATAGATAAACATGTGATTTAGGGTTCATGTTAAGTTGAATTTTTGCTCCAACAATAATATGTATAGAATTGAGCAATGTCACAAAATTCGTTGCTTTCCAAAGATTGCTATCTCGTGTCCAATTAAATCTTCTTATATTGGTTGAAAAATCTAAAGTTTCCACTGTCAGTTTCTTGAGTTCCCACATGGATTTGGTGACTTTGATGGGTGCTTGTGTACAAATTAATCAAGGTAAGCATGGCCTCCCTTATCTAACCCCGCCACAATCTCTAGCTCTTAGGGACAGTGGGAACCCGACCTAAAAAGGGTAGGGGACTAAGAGTAAAAAGAAATAGAAATTCAACGTGCAACAATCAATGAAAAATGAAGATAAAGAACAAGATATGCGACTTAATTTTCATGTGATGTGATGAGTTGTAGCCAATTAAAATGACTATCAGTCCAAATCCCTTGTTTGATGGTGCAAATGTAACTTGGACTAGATTGGTTAGAAATTCGAAGTAGAGTGGCTTTGTTTACAATTTTCTGTAATTTGGCCACCCAAGTTCCAATTTTAAATGTTTTTTGGGCACCCATCTATATTTGAAAATATGCCACTACTTCGCACATCTCTCCAGCGACACTAACAAACTCTCCCAAATAGCTTCTCGCAATGTTTCTGGGTGTGATACCTCTCACCACTAGTTCTTTCTTTTGCTGATCATGGTGATGATCACCGTAAAACTCCCCATAAACCTCCCCATAAACCACCTCATAAACCGCCACACAAGCCACCAATTCATAAGCCACCTACTTTGGAAGTGGAAAATTCAGTTGAATTGGATGGCAAACCTCCCAAGGGGCCGAAACTGATAAAGTTGATATATGTCTAAGATCATGACAAGTGTCATCAGATCGATGATTTTGTATTAAGGTAGTTAGTTAAGGTTGGAAGTTATAAATACAAGGATTGCTGTTTAAATTATGATACTGAATGAAATACAATTAAAATAAGGGAGTTTTAATAAAAAGGTCCCGGTACTGTTCATTTTTAACGAAAAACCACTTTTTACCTTTAACTGACACTATTCATTATACCTTCAAAAAGAACTTCTCATTAAAAGAAAAGTTTTTTGAGGACTTTTCATTAGTTTTCCTTTAAAATAAAATTTCCTTCTCTCTCTAGCTTTCTCTCTCTGCAATATCATTGTTTAGCTTTCTCTGCAAGATTACATACAAGTTATCTTGGTATCATCTCTGAGAATGGCCACCGCCTCCGGTTGACAATCCTACTACTTCAGCTCGTCTTCGTCATTGCTACTACGGTGTTTGTTGTTGTCTTCATCGTTTTCTACTTGTATTGTTTCGGTGGTATTTTACAACGTCTTTGTCGAGCTGTGCCTCTCTGAATCTTGGAGGTTTTCTGGCAATTTATGGAGCTTTTTGTCGGTATTTTCTAATCATCGTTGTACGGTTGCTTGATTACTTACCTCTCTGGTTTGTTTATGCATTGTTGAGTTGTTGTTCTCAGATTTGTGAAAATTCTGCAAGTTGATTCACGAAACCTTAACATTTAGGGGTTTCTTGTTATAATCTTGATTTGTTGCTGTATCTAGTTCGTACTACACGGCAGTAGTTGTTAGTTGTTGAAATTACTGCTTGATTGTTGATTTGTCGTTTCAATTGCGGTTTCTTCATTTGCAAGTTTCTACACTGTTTGTCCTATTGTGAATCATGGTGACTTCTAATCACTTAACACTTACATAATCGCCAATATCCTTATTAATTCCACGTGTTGGTAATACTGTCAGTGTTAAATTGGATGATTCCAATTATATAACTTGGAATTTTCAAATAGATCTACTTTTGGAGGGAAATGGTATAATTGGATTTATTGATGGTACGATTTCTTGCCCTGCTAAGTATGAGGATTCAGATTCTGAAACTGAAACTGTTGATAATACTCAACATGTATCTGATGACTACAAGATTTGGAAAATTCATGACAAGGATTTGATGACCTTAATATCTGCTATATTGTCTACTTCTGCACTGTCTTGTGTAATGGTTGTCAAAGCTCTAAAGAGTTGTGGATAAATTTGTGTGAAATGTTTGCTATTATCACCAAAACTAGTATACTTCAGCTCAAGATTGATTTACAAAATATCAAGAAAGGGTCTGAGTCTATAGATAAGTACTTACAGAGGATTAAAGACACTAGGGATAAATTAGCTGTTGTGGTGTCATCATTCCAAACGAAGATATTATGATAGATGCATTGAGGGGTCTTCCTTCTGATTATAACACAACTAAGGCAGTCATTCGAGGTAGAGAGAATCTTGTCTCTATTAAGGAACTTCGGTCTCAACTAAAAGCTGAAGAAGCTACATTGGAAGAAGTAACTCAACAAAGTTCATTGATGACTGCTATGTACACTCATGGGTCTGGTTATGATCAAGGAGGTTCTTCTGGCTCAAAGAACTTAACTTTGTCATCAGGTTCAAGATCTGGAAATGTTTCAGGATCTACAATGTCTCTTGCTTCAATGTCACAAATACCTAATTCAGTTTTTCAGCCATCTCCAAGGTTTCAACAGTTACCATTACATTATATGGCTTAGTCTCTATTAGCTTTTGTTTCTCAAAATGATTCTGGCTTATATAACAATTTTCGAGGCAACAATTATAGACCTAAGGGGAAAGGCAAGAAGTTCTATTCTCAGAATTCACAAGGTTATCAGTTCAATGGTGCTCAATCTTAACATACTCAGGGTTTTCAACCTCATCAATCACAGGCTCAACAATTCTTTCATTCATCAGGGCAACAACAAACTTCACCACAGAATTACAATCCTTTGTAGATATGTCAAATTTATGATCGAAACTGCACTCAACTGTTTTCAAAATGGATGTCAGATTTGTCATAGAGTGGTTCATACTGCTGCTACTTGCTTTGATAGGAATAATTCTCAGTTTCAGTCCTATCCAATGTCCCCATCTTAGGGTTTCAATCATTCTCAAGAAGGACAGTCTTCTTAGGGTTATCAGTCTTCGAATATGCCTCAGTTTAATCCATCAGCACAATAACAGTTTCATCCTTCTGCAATGGCACCAGTATATATCTTTCTATGATGGTTCCTTCTAGCTCTAATCAACCTATTACTATGCAAGTGAGATCAAGTCTCTCTCATTCTGCTCCTCAGCAAAAGTATTGGCTCTTGGACTCAGATGCAACCAACCACATGACCTCGAACCTCTTCAATCTGCAAATGGCTACACCATATCCATCTAATGAGATTGTGACTAGTGCCAGTGGTGAAGATTTAGCTATATCACATATTGGCATTCTTGTCTTAATACTCATCCACATCAATTTAAGCTTAATTCTATGTTGCATGTTCCCATAATTTCTCAACATTTTGTTGTCTATGAATTACTTGTGCTAGTAGATGTATTATTGATGAATGTTCTCTCTGTATACAGGACAAGGTCACCGGGAAAATGCTCTACCAAGGACTGAGTAACCATGTTGTCTATCCTCTTCCTATACTAAAGTCTCGAGGCTTTGTTACTTCAGCTCATTTTCCAGTTGCTTTCATTGGTTAGAAAGTGTCAAATGACTTGTGGCACTGCAGGTTAGATCATCATGCACACTCAATGGTTACTGCAGCTCTTAGGAAATCAAATATTAGTCTTCTTTGCAATACAAACTTTCATACTTGTACTTCTTGCTTGCAAGGCAAGTTCACCAAGTTACCATTCCCTATTGTTGCTTCAAAGTCCATTTTACCTTTTGAAGTAATACACATAGATGTGTGGGGTCCTACACCTAGCTTGTCTATAGAAAGGTTCAAATACTATGTTTTACAGATGAGTGTACTAGGTATACTTGGATATTTCCTATCATCAATAAAGTTGCAGTTTTCAATATTTTTGTTCAGTTTCTTGCCTTTGTTAAAAATCAATTTGATTCTCATGTCAAAATTCTGCAAAGCGATGGTGGAGGGGAGTATATTAGTGGTCAGTTTCAACAATTTCATAGGGATAAAGGTATCATCCATCAAAAGTCTTGTCCTTATACCTTGGAGCATAATGGGTTAGCTGAAAGAAAGAATAGACATATAGTAAAGACAGCTATAACACTTCTTCACAAAGCTTTCTTACCATAAAAATTTTGGTTTCATGCATACGCTACTGCTACTTACCTTATAAATATTGCAGTCACCTTTTGAATCCCTATACCATGTTCCACCAAGAGTTGATCATTTGAGGATTTTTGCGTGTTTATGTTACCCATTTTTGAAACCTTAAAGAAGTAACAAACTAGAATCCAAAACCACTGAGTGCATTTTTCTAGGATATGTTGTACAATACAAAGGGTTTGTTTGTTTCTCACTTAAGGGCAACAAACTACATGTTTCTAGACATGTAGTTTTTGATGAAGGCAAATTTTTTAATTCTATTAGTTCTTTACATCAAAGAATAACACCTGAGTTTAATTCATCACAGTCTGTCACGCCCCACCTCAAAAGATACTTATTTCGGGAGTTAATTTCAATAATAGGCCCAATTTAGAATTATGGTTAATTTATTACCATTAATTACATTTCTTTACTTCGAACAATTTAGTTCTGTACAAAACTATCCATGTTTTTTTCTAAATGTCAAACATATCTTTAAAGTAAAGATTTAATACACTAACATTAGTCCTTATTCTCCAAATATTTTCATTCATCCCACGTCTAATCCATAACCATTATTCATTTACCAAAACATACAATTTCACTTCCAATTTAGAACCATTTCCTTCTCTTAGATCAAATTTTCCATCTAAATACTAGTTCTCGAATATTTAAGGCTGCATCTAAACTTTGTTAGACTGCCTATGTACCCTTGAGCGGGATCAAGCTTTTCGTAGTTCACATTTCCAAAATTCAAAGCAAATCCTAATATATTCAATTAATCCAATACATACCACAATTGTGTTAATATTCAAACCACAACAGATAGATTTCAAAAGCATAATTAGAATAACGAAACTCGCATAAAAACACAAGTTCAGCTCCCTGGCCGTGCGCCGCCGCTCGTGCCCCCACGGGTGGCGGTCGGCCGCCCCAACTCGCCGGAAAATTTAACTATTTCTAAAAATTCTCAAAAATTACGGAAATGAAGATCTCAAAGATTAGAGCAAACTTTATACCTGTGGCCAAGTCCAATTTGCCCGGGAAAAACTCCAATTTACTAAAACCGGCAGGAACCCTAGAAAAGGGTGTTTTCAATTCGACTCAAAAACCGTTCCAACGCCCCAACCAATGCTTGGGCTTTGTTCCAGGGCTCAAGAAGAGTCTAATGGTGGAGGAAATCGATGGGATTTCTTTTAGAATTTGGTGAATTTTCCCCAAGAGTCCCGCGGCACCGTCGTCGCCATACTCCATGAAAAGGACACCCTTGCTTCGAATCTATGGGTGATTAACTAAGGAGGAGGAGCATGATGATGGTTTCAGGTCAGGGAAGTCCCAATTCGCTGGAAAAATAGTGAATATTGCACCGAAATCAACTCGAGTGACTGGTTTTGGAAACGGGTCACGGGTTGAAGATGGGTCAAGG
This sequence comes from Pyracantha coccinea, assembly GCA_028566515.2. Taxonomy (NCBI): domain Eukaryota; kingdom Viridiplantae; phylum Streptophyta; class Magnoliopsida; order Rosales; family Rosaceae; genus Pyracantha; species Pyracantha coccinea. The sequence continues at coordinate 867 of JAOTRO020169407.1, read as the reverse complement.
GAAAAGGTGGTTTGGTTGTGTGCCTCAACACTCCCTCCTTTCCCTCCCTGTTCTCGTTCCTGATTCGCCTCCCCTCTTCCTCATTTCCCTCCTGCAACTCTTTTCCTTCTCCGCCCTCCTTTGCTTCTTTTCTTTTTATTCTTTTTGTTTTTAATTTTTTCCCTCTTTTCCACGACAAGCTCCCAAAATGACCACTATGCCTCTATGCTCGTCCGTTTCTATTTTATTCGTTATAATTTCGTTTCACGAACGGTTTTCGCCCACACACTTGTGAGATCAAACTCTATCCAAATATGCCAAGAAAATGATAAAATATACAAGGATAGGATACATCCTCGTATATTTCAATTTAGCCAACCAGGGCATTTTCGTCATTTTACTTATCAACAAGGAAAATCGATGTAAATTATAAAAATTCCCAGAAATAAAACTTAAACATTCTCAATTCAATTTTTTATAATCCTAAATCAATTTATTTTCGATTTTTTCTTCACATATACATATATTTAAATTTTCAAGGTATTACAATTAGTTTCCAAACTTCACTTTTCGTAAATAGTTTAATCAAAATCTAAATTCAAATAAATTAATATAAATTCCCAAAAAATAAAAATCTCAATAATACAAATACGTAGATTATAACAGTGAAATCCGCGAACGGGATTTCACATACATAACCACACTTTAATACAATGTTGATAACACTCCCCTTTTAGTGTGTAAATACTCAAGTAGATTCAGCATCATGTAGAGTTGAGGAAGTTGATTCGTTGGCACTGACTCTGGGAATACGCTAGTCTCAACAAAGAAGGAACTTGCATATGGAACTAAGTCTCACAAAAAACCCAATGGCTATGGTAAAACCCA
>JAOTRO020169371.1:0-10691 GCA_028566515.2 Pyracantha coccinea | reverse complement strand
GACGTGCTCGACTCGGTGGCATTCCAATGGGTGTAGTTGTTATAGACAATTCTTCCAATCTACCATAAGAAATCAAAAGACCACATTTGGAGCCTCGAAAAGATACATGGAATCTATTTCAATCCTTAAATGCTTCCAATCTCTTACCCAATCTATACGCACAACCTCAATGAAAGTAAGATTCTGCAGCAACTAGGATTACAAATTCTGTGTTTGATGCACAAGCTAGCACCCCACCCTCCGATGAGCGAAAGATCCTACCAAATCCTGCACGTCCACAGAGATAAGACACATCAATATTGAGCCTGAGCCACCCAGCCATTGACGACTTCCAAATTATTGAAATCAAGGATGAAGCCGTAATATAAAGCGGCAAGATACATAATAATGAGAAAATAGGCAAGGCAGAAGAGAATGAGCTACATCTTGAGAAACACACTAGAGCCAAGTCACGAAACCGAGCCACTAGCCATAACTTGGCATAATAGGAAAGCAGACTTGCCATCAAATCGAATTTGATTCTAAAGGAATCAAATGTTCCATATAATGTACAAGCCACTATAATTGAAAGTTTTCGAGTAGAACCAGAAAAAGTTGTAAGAAAGGTTTCCGAAAAAACTTGTCACACTGATTCTACTATTAGAGAGGGACAACGAAAAAGCTCCAACAACTAAGACCAAAGATCCATAGTCCAAGGACAATCCAAAAACGTGAGAGAGAGAGAGAGACGCACAACAACTGAATTACAAAAGGATCAACGAGAAATCATCAAAATTCCCGTTTGTTGAAGTACTGCATCAGTAAGGAGACAACCTTGTAAGACTTTTCAAACATTTTTGCCTTGATTGAATCTGGTGAGACCAAATAATTTTCCTCCAAAACACCTTAATCATATTTAAACAAGTGAGAATAAGCCTCTTTAACGTGCCTTGGCAGTAATGAAATCCACCATTTGTTTCAAATCTGAAGTTTTTGTTCTTGATAATCGATGTTTGCGTTTTGTAATTTTATTTTTTTTCGCGTTTGAATAAAACTTCTATCCAAAAGGAAAAAACGATATTGTTTTATTTTTCTACTTTTCTATCTACATTAGAAAAGACAAGATCCTTCAACTTTAGAGTGGTCTAATCCTCCAAATTCATGTGTGGTCCTACTGGTCATGGTAGGACTTCTTAAAAATACAAGCAAATGTTTCCACCGACAAAAGGTCTTTCTCAATCAACTTTGTGGCGGTAAATTCAGGGAATCAAACCCAACTACAGAAAATGGAAGTAAAAACCAAAAGATAATAACCATTTTTGTGGATAAAATAATAAGGCCGGCCCAATAATATGATCAGCAGGTATTTTCAACCTTACTTATGGGGCCACCGGGATTGCGGAATGTCAATATTATCCCTTGATGCCAACAACCAAAGGAGAGAGTTTTTTAATGCGCTGAAAACGTAGTCTAAATTAAGTAATTAGTTGAATGATATTTTTAAATTTTTTTTAATCAATTGTATTAAGATATTTAGGGTATTGATTGTATTTCAGGCATATTGAAAAAATTCTTCAAACAAAGATAAGGGAAGGTATGCCGTTTGCTTGGAGGGAAAAGTAAATCCCTAACGGTATAGAAAATTAAATAAGAAGCAACGAAATAATAAAACCCACAGAAGCAACAACTTAATTAGGTTGGGTTTGGAGTGCTTTTCACATTTGCCAAAACACTCTTCCAAAACAAAAATATTTCATTTTTATAGTGTTTGGTTGGATATGTTTTTGGGTCGGAGCTCTCATGTCACGTCACCCAACCCCAATAAAATAAATAAAGAGTACCTCATGCATTATTGCATCTTGATGTAGAAGTTCCTCTTGTGTTATCTTGGTTGAGTTAAATTAAGATGTATCTTCGATCACAGAAATTATTTCACTTTTTTAAATTACTTAATTTCAAATTTAGTTCAACGTGTTTTCAAGCAAAAAGCACTCGTTTTCTTTAATGAAATGGTAACAGATATTCACAACATACAACTTAATCACAGTGATTCATCTTAAAATCAACATTACCAAAATCATTGTTTACAAACTTCTAATATCAAATAGAGTTGTAGGCTTAATTGTGGCAATGACCCCTGAACTTTACTCATAGTTTAATTTTAGTCCATGAACTCTCATTGGTCATTTTCACTAACTCTGTCTGTTTTTTTTCATTAAATTTAGGGGTATATTAAGAACTTCATCTCACATCACTGAAAATAAATTGAAAAATGAGAAAGACAAAAACCTAAAAAAAGATCTTTTTTGTGTAAGAAAATTGAATACATAGGGACTTTTTTTTTCACAGTTTAATATGTGATGTGTTAGTTGTTTAAGGGCTAGTTTGGGGTTGTTGTGCTGTGGAAAAAAAAAGAGCGTTGTTTTCAAAAGCAAGGGTAGAATTGCTTTTGCTTTCTGTTGTTCCTATGATTTTGACAAAAATCACTTCTTTTTTCATTTACCAAACACAATTTTAGCCCCAACTTTTTTAAAAAGCTACTTTTTAAATAATTTCAGCAATTTCAAACTAGCCCTAAGTCCAGCCACATTTCGATTTCCTACCAACTTTGAAATCGCATTGCCTAATATTTACAAGTTGCCAAGTCCAACTATTTTCATTTTGTATTTATAGTTTAAAATTTCATTTTGTTTTAAGTTGAAGTTTCTAATATACCCTTATATTTAATAATAAAAAAAAACGTTAGTGAAAATAACTAATGATGTAACACACCGTTAAGTTGAATGATTAATGATGCAATATATTTTTAAGTTCGTGAACTAATTAAAGTATAATTTTCAACATTGGTACATAATAAATTATGGGGTGTGATATCCACACACCCCTTTGTACTTCTCACACATCCTTCTCATTTTCCGCCGTCGGATCAGATAAAATGAAGAATATCTAACGAATAGAAATTAAAAAGGTGTGTGTAAAGTAAAAATGGATGTGTGGATAGCACATCCCTAATCCACACATCCCTAAATTATAGTCTAATCATAACAAAAGAATAAACCACTCTTTCCTCACTATTTTAAACAAGAAAAAAGAATTAGTATTATTTTCTTCACAACCTTTGAATTCCACTTGAGTTGTCCACACAAACAGACGCCTCCCATCACTTCACTACCTCCTCTACCTCCACCAACCACTACATATTTTTATTTATTTATTTATACTTCTAAATTTTATAAAACCCAACCAATTTTTTGAAAAATATGCAAAGATGAAAAATAAATAAAGCATCTCTCCACTCTAAAAAAAGTGCCCTGTATTTTTAGGACAGGGTCCTCTGAGTCTGACTGACCCCATTTCTTAATTAGGCAAACCTCCCCCAAAAATATAAAAAAAACCCAAAAAAAGGGAAAAAGAAAAAGAAAATCGGTGGGATTTGTTGTGTCGGTGAATTTGGATTTATATCGGGGAATAAAATGTTTTAGTTTGTTCGGTTTCAGAAACGTGGAAGCCTACCCAGATTACAACCTTAGTGGCCAAGTAGCATGCAAAAAACCCCCTCCCACCTCTCTCTCTCTCTCTCTCTCTCTCTCTCTCTCTCTCTTCCAAAAAGCAGAGCACCCCTTTCGCACTCTCAGACCGACATCAACAATTGAAGGAGAACAATTGAAGATGGAGGGCGGCGGCGGAGAGGCGGCGAATAGGAAGAGAGCTGGGGTGGACAACGACAAGCCGTACAAGGGGATACGGATGAGAAAGTGGGGCAAGTGGGTGGCCGAGATTCGAGAACCCAACAAGCGTTCTAGAATCTGGCTTGGTTCCTACTCCACTCCCGTCGCCGCCGCTCGGGCGTACGACACGGCGGTTTTTTACTTGCGGGGTCCCTCCGCGCGGCTCAATTTTCCAGAGGCTTTGCCGGTCGAAGGCGGCTGCGGGTGCGGTGACATGTCCGCAGCTTTGATACGCAAGCGGGCCACCGAGGTCGGCGCCCGGGTCGACGCGGTAGAGACGGCTATGCGACACCACCGCGGTTCGGCGGCGGGGAACGGAGACGGCGATGAGATTAAGCCCTGCTTCGCGGGATGCGTGGATCGGGTCGACCTGAACAAGATGCCCGACCCGGAGAATTCGGAAGGTGAGTGGAATTAGAGAGAGGTTGTCTTAATCTCTTTCGGTTTTGAAAATTGAGGGGTGGCCTTTGCTAACGTGCGCAGGGGAGGTATGTGACTGCTGAAGCAATGATGAAGCTCTCGTCCTGGTCCTGGAAATTAGAATTTCGCCTACTGTATCTCTTTTTTTTCACCTTTTTTTTTGTTCAGAAATTTTTTGCTTTGGATGGAGAAATTTTGGCCCTCTATAAAAACGTGATATAGGATGTAAATTATGCTACTAATTAGCTTAATTTCCCCCTTTTTCTGTATTTATTCCTTTTAATTTTGGGTAATTAACATTTCCTCGTATAAGGAAATGTTCAGTCTTGTAGTTCAGCTGGTTAAGAGCAGCACCGAGCCCTCCCTTTATATTGCTTTGTATCAAAACTTTACTCTTGTATAAGTGGTAGTTTGGTGGTGAGGTAGGAGAGGGGGGAATTGAAGGAATATAGCAAAATGGAAAAGAAGGGGGTGGATTTAAGTGGAAAAAATGAAAAAGAAAGAGGAGGGAAGTGTTTTTACTTGTTAGCTGTGAAGGAGGGAGCAAAAACTAGAAAGGGTCCTACTCCTACAGTTGGGGGACAAAACAGGGACCAGGCTAACCACTGAAGTTATAACGACTAGTTGTACTGGTACAAGAAAGCAATTGGGATTTGGAAGAGTTGGGTGTATCTGGTTCTCTGCACTGTTGCTGGTTAAGTGTGGTTGTGGGGATTATATATGGCGGTGATGGTGCTGGTGGGGTTTTGGATGACGGAGGAGCAAGAGGGCAAATGGGATGCACTGTGCCCTTTATCGGTTTTGTCCCCCCTCCAGGCCATTCACTCTCGGTCTTAGATTCTACTTGTGGTCAAACGGCACTGTTGCAATGGCTATATGATCCCTCTCCGACAAGGACAAGAGAGTGTTAAGACCGCGTGAGTGTGTTAGAAAGAAAGAGTATCTCATGCTCGTGCGTAAGTTGAAGAGGACCATAGACCATAGGTATGATTGTGTACATGCGTTGATGCTGGACGTCCCTGCTTTGTTGGTTCCAAGTTTAATTAGCAATAGCTGATTGCATGGTAATTTTGCATAGAGATTAGAGATTAGCTACAAACACTGTTTTATAGGCTGATGAACATTGAACAAATGCATGAGCTGTGATCCAATCCATGTTCTGGTTAAACAATTTTTACCCACTTTTGAGTAAAGACAACGATTAATCCACGATTAGCGGACGATTCGGTGTTTACTATTTGCTAATTTGAGTAATTAATTATTATAAACTTTCTCAAATCTCAATGATGTAGATGTCTACAGTTGTCCTATTTACCTCTTTCCCCTCAAAGATTTGATTGACCGCAGTTCCGCATGTTTATTTCCATCCTGTGATCAAAGGGAAATAAAATCTTTAATTTCAGCGTGACAATCAGTTTGACTCCTATACATTTCCTTTTTTCAAAGGCATGAATTTAAATTGCACAACAATTGAAGCCGAATAAAGTCAACAACCCACATTTCAAATCTATTGTTCAACAACCGGTACATCTTGAATCAACCCGATGGCCGATTCAGCTCAACAAACACAGGTTATGGATGAGATGGCAAACCACGCTCGCACGGACGACGTAAATCCGCGAGGAGACGCGATAGCCACTGGACTAAGGTTTCACCAACGTCAGTTGCATTCACGTGCGTGAAGTATATTTCTACTTTGTATACATGTGGACTATGGGGCCACATGCATCTACATTGGAAATTACCCACTCGCACGTGGGTGAAATGACGTAGGCATTCTGTTGAAACCCGAGAATGAACACTCAAGAAAACTTGTAAATAAATGTTTGTTTGTGCACTCAATAACTGGGAGAATATTTGTTATTCAATTGAAAGAGCAACAATGGCGTTAAATAGCCTTGCAAGAAAACTGAAAGCTAGAAATAAGCAGCCCACGTTTTAACAAACCTAATAACGTGGTACATGACTAAGATAAGAAGCAAACTAAACAACTTGTCCCTAAAGAATAGGGATTATTAACAACTACTAAAAACAATCCTACAAACTAGGAAACCTAACCCTAACGGCTAGGAAATCTTAACAACTTCAACATCCTCCCTTAAGCTGAATGCTATCAGCAATCAGTTTACATCCATGAGTGAGCAAACACCCATTAACTCCCGCAGTTTGAGAAACACATCCAGCTTCAATGGTTTGGTCATGATATTCGCTACTTGCTCCTGCATAGAACATTGAACTAGTTCCACAACCTCATTCTTGGTGAGCTCTCGAAGAAAATGGAAATGAACATCTATGTGTTTACTGCGACCATGCATCACTGGATTCTTTGAAAACTTAATAGTAGAACTATTATCGCAATAAACCCTTGTGGATTTGCACTCTTCATGATGGAGTCGATGCTGCAGCTATAAACTTAGCTTCAATGGTTGATAAAGTAACCACGGGTTGTTTCTTCGAAGACCATGAGACTGCCCCTGAACTCAACATAAAAACATACCCTGAAGTATTCTTCCTATCATCCTGATCTCCAGCATAATCACTGTTTGTGTACCGAATGAGTTCTTCATTTCCTCTCTTCTTATAGAATAGCCTAAAACTCACCGTGCCCTTCAAGCACCTCAACACTTTCTTCGCAGCTTTAAGATGCAGCTCAGTAGGTCGTTCCATAAACCTGCTAATTAAATTGATAACATAGATCATATCAGGTCGTGTGGCAGTCAGGTACATGAGACTTCCCACAATTTGTTTGTATAGAGTGCTATCAACTTTTATGCCTCCTTCATCTTTCATCATTTTGAAGCTAGGAACAATAGGACTATGAATTGCATTACACTGGTCCATGTTAAACCTCTCCAACACTTCTTGAGCATATTTGCGTTGGCTAACATAGATACCTTTTGGCCTTTGCAGCACTTCTAAGCCAAGAAAATAGCTCATTCTTCCAAGATCAATCATATCAATCTCAATCATCATAGAATGCTTAAACTCTTTAAACATAGACTCATCATTCCCAGTAAATATGAGATCATCAACACAAAGGCAATCAATTAACATTTTACCTCCATTCATTCTTTTGACAAACAAAGTGTGTTTATGTGGGCACTTCTTGAAACCTTCCTTCATGAAATAGGTCTCAATGCGGCTGTACCAAGCTCAAGGAGCTTGTTTAAGACCGTATAAAGCATTTTTAAGCTTATATACCTTGTGCTCTTGCCCCTTTTGTTCATAGCTATGAGGTTGTGCAACGAACACTTCTTCATCCAAATCTCCATGGAGGAACGCCGACTTGACATCCAATTGGTAAACTGTCTAATTATTCTGAGCTGTAAGTGATAATATGACACGAACTGTATCCAAGTGAGCTATAGGTGCAAACATTTCAGCATAATCCACTCCATATTGTTGACCATACCCTTTTGCAACCAAGCGAGCCTTGTATTTGTCTACTTCACCTTTCTTGTTAAGCTTTGTTTTGTAGATCCATTTTACCCTAATCACTTTTCCTCCTGATGGCATCTCTATCAACTCCAACGTATTATTTCTTTCTATGGCCTCAATTTATGAATCCATAGCCTTCTTCCACTTGTCACTTTTCACAACTTCCTCATAACAGATGGGATCAATATCAGCAAACAAAGCTAAGTGAGCCATGTCTTCTTCATCGTAGAGACCCTCTTCGCTTACATAGTCTTTCATCCAAGATGGTCATCTTTTGACTCGTCCTTCAATGGTAGTGTCTTCTGGCTGGTCATCTTGATCAGATTCCCCACTTTCTAGTACTGCTTCATCAATCTCAAATTCCTCTATGTTGTTATCATCTCATGGACCTTCTTTTTCATCATTTTCCCACTCAAGATCAGCCATGATTGCTTCTCTATGATTGTCGCTCCAATCCCAAGCGTTATCTTCTTCAAAAATCACATCTCGGCTTATCACTATTTTCTTAGAAACTGGATCAAATAGTCGATAAGCCTTGGATTCTTCGCTGACTCCAAGTAGGATGCATTTCATACTCTTGTCATCAAGTTTAATCCTCTTATTGTCAGGAACATGCACTTGTGATAGACACCCAAAAACCCTGAAGTGTTATACTGATGGTTTGGAACAACTCCAAGCTTCTTCTAACGTCATGTTTCTCACTGCTAGCGTTGGACTTCTGTTGAGTACATGGATGGTCCAATTGACTGCTTCTAGCCAGAAAGCTCTTGGAGTTTTTTTTTCTCTGAAAGCATGCTTTGAACCATATTCATAATGGTCCGATTTTTTCTCTCCGCGACGCCATTTTGTTGGGAAGTATAAGCAGCAGTCAAGTGCCTTTGAATTTCATGCATGTTGCAAAAATTTGTGAACTCGACTGATGTAAATTCATCCCCACAATCTGTACGCAGACTCCTTATGCTTGAACCTGTTTCTTTTTCAACCCTAGCCTTGAAGCTTTTGAAAGTAGTAAAAGCTTCTGATTTGTCAACCAAGAAATATACCTATGTCTTTCTACTGTAATCATCTATAAAGGTAATGTGATACATTTTCTTACTGTTGAAGATCAAATTAATGGCCCCATATATGTCAGCATGCACAAGTTGAAGAGTCTGAGATGCCCTCTATGTACTCTCATTCAAGAATGGATCTCTCTGCTACTTCCCTACCAAACACTCTTCACAAACCTTCGCGTAAGCCTTGAACTTGGTAAACCTTTCACCATATTTTTTTGTTGAAAAATTTTTAGGCCGCTCCAACTCAAATGTCCATATCTACGATGCCACAGTTGGTGTTGATATTCTGCAACACTGTTGAAACATTTCTATTCTTGTGGTTATGTGCGAGCAAGCAAGATGAGCATTCTATTTGCTGCCATTGATGTTTCCCAGATCAGTCATCTCTCAGGATGATAAATCTTGCACTTGCCATATTTTATAAAAATGGCAAGACCCTTCTCTTGCAGCTGCCTAATGCTTAGTAAGTTGTTCTTTAAATCCGGCACATAAAATACCCCAGTGATGACCTGCATGATCCCATTGACTTCCATACGAACATTTCCCTTCCCTAGCATAGCCAAGCTTGAATTGTTCCCCAACTTCATATCTTTCCTAAAGGTTTCATCAAGGTCTCTGAATATCTCATTCTTGCCACACATATGGTTGCTGCATCCCGAATCCATGAACCATAATTCCTCTATGTCAGCTTCCTCGATATCCATATAAGCCATCAACAACATTTCTTTACTTGTCTCTACGTAGAAACCTTTTGAATCCTTCCTTTTCTTAGGGCATTCCCATTGGAAATGCCCAAGTTCATGGCAATTATAACATTCAAGGGTAGACTTGTCAGGTCCATTCCTACCCATCCCTCGTTATCTTCCTCTGAAACTGCTGCGTCCACCTCTCCCACATAGCTGGATTTCATGAGTCACATTCAGAGCTTGTTCATCCACCGTGTGCCTGCCCATTCTCTACTCGTGCACTAACAAGCTACTTTGGAGTTCATCGATGGACAAGATGTTGAGATCATTAGACTTTTCAATAGAGCACACCATATAGTCATATTTAGGAGTCATTGATCTTAGAATCTTTTTGATGACCACCACATCTCCCATATTTTCCCCATGAATCCTTATCTTGTTAGCTATGGTGAGAGTTCGTGCGAAGTACTCATTCACTGATTCCCCTTCCTTCATGTGCAGAACTTCAAACTCTTTCTAAGACCTTGTAGTTGTGCACGCTTGACTCGTGCTGTACCTTGGTACTTCTACCTTAAGAAGTCCCAGATGTGCTTCGCAGTATCTTTCTTCAGTATTGTCTCCATAATTGATTGATCAGTAGTTTGGAACAAATAGTTCTTAGCCTTCAAATCTTTCAGCCCTTGATCATCAATGGTCTTCTTCTATGCATCAGTGAGATCCTCCTCGTCAACTACTGCATGAATCCCAGTCTCCACCAATCTCCAATATTCTTTGGAGCGCGAGAAATTCTCCATGAGCATGCTCTAGTGATCATAGTGTCCATCAAACCTCAGAATTGCAGGTTGCACAAAGCTACTTTCAATGGTCATGGTGTTGTTGTTAAACGATGAAACTAGCTTCGATTAAGCCCTGTGATGGGGCTCTGATACTAGATGTTGGAACCCGAGGATGAACGCTCAAGAAAACTTGTAAATAAATGTTTGTTTGTGCACTCAATAGCTGGGAGAATATTTGTTATTCAATTGAAAGAGCAACAATGGCGTTAAATAGCCTTACAAGAAAACTGAAAGCTAGAAATAAGCAGCCCACGTTTCAACAAACCTAATAACGTGGTACATGACTAAAATCAAAAGCAAACTAAACAACTTGTCCCTAAAGAATAGGGATTATTAACAACTACTAAAAACAATCCTACAAACTAGGAAAGCTAACCCTAACGGCTAGGAAATCTTAACAAATTCAACACATTCCTCCTATACTAAAACGTACGCATCGTTATTTTCTTTCTGATCCCGTGTTATTTATTACTATTACAATTTCATTGCTGATTTATACAAATCCTTTGTCGAAATTGAACCTAAAAAGCAGACCAATTCCTCCGACGT
>JAOTRO020169353.1:0-12558 GCA_028566515.2 Pyracantha coccinea | reverse complement strand
AAGAATGTCAAACTCTGAGAAAGTAGATAGCAATTCCCAAACCCATTCATGAACCCCTCAAATCTATCCATCAATATCACACGGAATATGCTTTTTCCATCTTTGAAAAAAAAAACAAAAAAAAACTTTTTCCCATCACCTTAAATCAGTTTTTACTTTCCTTTCTATTATTGCTTAGAAAACTGAAGAGAAAATATTTTCTATTTTTTCCAACATAAAATATTGGAGATGTCAAAATTGGATTTGTGTCGCAAGGTAGCAACCTAGTTGCTCATACGGTTGCCTTGTTTATTGTCAAACATAGTGATTCATTTGTTTGGGACAAGATAAGCTCTAAGTTTTTGTTTGACATTTTTGTTATGAATGCAAATATTTCGATTAGATTATAAATAAAGTCTATCTTTTGACAAAAAGAAAACATAAAATATTTTCTGTTTTTCAAACCAATGTTGCGTGGCATTTATTAATTAAAAAATAATGTTAGGAAAATCAAAATTTTAAACTAAATTTTGTAAATTAAATGATGTGATTGTTAATAATTAAATTATTACTTAAGTGTTGATTTTTTAATTTTTTTTGCCAAACGATAAATTTATTAGATTAATCACTGATGAGATTTGAACCTACACCGTTATATAAGGACTTAACACATTTTCATCATTGTCGTAAATGGTCACTTTCATTACGGTAAATGGTCACTTTCATTGCTTAAGTGACGTGCTTATTCTATTAGTATCAATTTGCAGATTTATTTTAAAAATTTGATCTACTTTTACGCTTAATTTAATAGTAGGAGAACGTGAAGGGAGAATCTGAATGCTTATATATTACAGCTGACCACCTCCTTCCCCATCACACACGCCACTCACTCTCCAAACGTTTATCCAAGAGAACCAGAATCCCTCTTGCAGATCAACCAAATGGGTTTGAAGGTATGCTCTCATTCTCTCCCCTTCCCATAAACATCGATTCAATCCTCATATTATCAATGAAAGATCATCCATTTGTCGTTAAATTTGCTACTTTTCTTGGGTTTCAGTGGTGTGATTAGTTCAGATCTGTGTTCTACTTTGTTTGTTTTGAATTTGATGAATTGGTCAAGGTAAAGCAGCCAGAATTATAGTTAATTATTGTTGGTTCTCTTTAATTTATGTATTTGACTTGTTTTGCGTTTATTTGGGATCAAGATTTTGATCCTGGTATAGTGGATCAGAGCTTTTGTAAGTTGTAACTAGTGTTTATCACTGTGACACCAATTAGTTCAAATCCGGATGTTATTAACGTACAGATCACCCTCTAATGAGGGTTTTCGATTATTTTCCCTCCTTACTGCTTGCTTGATTTCTTGAACTGAATGTAAAATGAGGCAGTGTCTAAGATCTGTGATAAGCAGGTTGAAATCTAAAGTCCAATCTACTAGTTTCCAATGAGCTTCCCAAACGATATTTATCAAAAACCATCATTTGATAAGTGTTTTAAAAAACAAGCCTTGAGGCGTGCCTGGACGGCCTTCGAGGCAAGGCGTTGAGGAAAACGCATCTGCCCTACGGGAGTAGGCTTAAACTCGCCTTGGCTTGGACGTACACTAAGATAGAATAGACCGTTCTTATATAGAGAGAGGTGCTTTCACATTTTCTTAACCAGAAATGGCTGGGGAAGGAAAGGTTCCTTTTTTTAGGGTACTTCCGAGAACAAATCCAGTGGAGACGAGGTGGGGCGTCTTTTTTTTGTTTGTTAGGGTTTTTCACCTACAGTGAATAAATTTTTTATTTGATTGTTTATTATTGTTCTATAATGTTTGATTTCGACACTGTTGTTGATTATAACATATGTTATATATATATATATATATATATATATATTATTAACTTTAGGTCTCATGTGACTTCGCTTCACACCTCAATGCTTTCACCTAGGCAGGTCTATCCATGAAACTCCTTGGCTTCACCTTCACCTTTTAAAACATTAAACCTATAACTTTATTATTCATAATTCCATATACTTCGAGTTGCATTAGCATGTCTGTGACTTTCAAAATTATCGTAATGAAGGGGGTTTGCATATCCCAAATTGCTTGAGGAAGCCGAGCAAGTTTTAGTGTCAAATGTAGGCAGCTTCGAGCCTTCGACTGTGGAACACTCTTAAGGCTAGAGAGTAAAGAAGCTCGGTATATGGTCTGGTCCTTTTACGTTTATTGATTTCGGAATTGTGAGTTAGTTATACCTGTCTAAATCTGGAACAGTCTAAATTTATCGTGGAAGTAAAGCGTATTGTGTTCAGTTAAACACGTCCCGTTATAGATTTGGCTAGTTATAAGCTTGCTTTTGCGTCAATAAATTGTCACTTCACAATAGTCTGAATGTATGATCTGCTTCCTACTGTAATCAATTACGAGAGAATTTCATTGTTTTGACTAGTATTACATTGACAGTAAAGTTGAACACAATGTGTAAATGTGGAATGCATATCTACCTTCTAGGTGATAAAATATCCACTTGTTGAATGCTTAGCGTTTATTTTCATTTGCTCATCCTCCGATTTCTTTTGTCAATGATGGATGGTTACTAGTTAGTCAACTGAAGTTCCACAGTTTTTGGCGTTCTTAGCATCCGTGTTTATAAAGTTTCTCTATGACTTTGTTCTATATGCTTTTAATCGGAACAACGATGAAAGTTTTTGTTTTGTATGACATTTGATGATTTGGGGGTCATGCAGGAGGAGTTTGATGAACATGCTGCGAAAGCCAAGACCCTTCCAGAGTCAACAAGCAATGAGAACAAGCTCATCCTCTATGGGCTATACAAGCAAGCCACTCTTGGAGGAGTGAACACCAGTTAGTATAATGCTCCCTTAAAAATTTTGAGAATCCGCTATTTTTCGTTCTCTCACGTGCAATGCAAATTTTTCATTCATGAGATTCTCAACTGCCTCTAAATTTTCCCTTCGTGTTGTTTCTTTGTGGCTGACTTGCAGGCCGCCCGGGAATGTTCAATATGAGGGAGAGAATAAAGTGGGATGCATGGAAGGCTGCTGCAGGTGATACTTCTGAGCATATCGTTTTCTATTATATGTAAATCGTCGTTGTATAATCTAGCATAATTCTAAGGTATAATTTTCCGTATGCTCTAGAATAATTCTAAAGTATAATTTTTGGTTTTGGCAGGGAAATCCAAGGAGGAAGCTATGGGAGACTACATCACGAAGGTGAAGCAGCTGTTCGAAAAAGCCTGAGCTTCTACTTGATGCTTTCGTAAGGTGGTGTTTGAATCAAAATAAACCCTGTACTCTTTCGTACTGGTACCTGTATTATCTAAATGTGTGTGAATGTTAAATCTACGAGATACTTTCGGTAGAATGGTTTTACTTATAGTTGGTTTACAATACTTGAAGGAGTTTGCAGTGTTAGTGAATTTTAGTTGCCCAAATTGCTTTTACTTGTCCATTACTTTTACTAATGCTTTTTTTTTTTTGGTCAAACGATAAAATTTGTTAGATTAGATGTTAGATTAGCCACCGACTGGATTTGAACTCACGCTGTCATGTAAGGACTCAACACATTTTCACCATTGTGGTAAAGGCCACTCACCTTTTACTATTGCTTCTAAGCCCTGGTTTGGTAGTGAGGTTTATGTTTGGTAAACATTCAGCTTCAGCTTTTTTTTTTTACAGTTTTGGATGAAAAAAAGCCAAAAATACAAAGTTGCAAAACCCAGTTTTGAAAAATCAGCTTTTTTTTCACATCTGTTTTACATAAAAGTTTATCAAACACTATAATACTATTATTTTTTTTTCAAAAGAACTTTTACAAAAAAGTTTACCAAACACTCTACTGTTTTATTTCACAGCTATTTATTCTCATAGCACAGCAGAAGCAGCTTTTTTTTACTAGCTTTTGGACTCTGATACTTTCTCTTCCCAGTTTTGGAAGAGATAAGTTCGAATCTCCGCTCCGTATTTGATTAAACAGAAAAATAGTTGTCTTTGAGGTTGTTTATACACTTAATTACATTAACCTGCACATTCATCAATATAGCTGCATCTTTGTAACTATGGTGAAATTCTATCTTGTTGTACGTAGTGTTTAAAACATCTACGAAATTGTCGATATTTTCATCAAAATTGTCAATCATTTCGTCAAAATATCCAAAAAAGCAAGGATTGGTATGGAAAGGGGGAAGTGTACAAACTTCACCCTATATCGGCAAGATATAGGAAAATAAATGAAAATTGACGATATTTACTGATTCACTACAGAAATCTTACCAAATCCATTGCATATTTCGAACTTCTGATTTTTTTTTTATATTATTTTTTATTAGAATTTTTTCTTCTAGTTTCAACTAAATTTGAATGAGTTGATATACCCGTTCAATTGCAAATTTTCTTAATTTCCATCAAAAGCAATCGATATCCATTGATATTTCCATAAATTTATATATCGATATTTCCACTTATTACATCGGTATTTTAAACATTGGCTGAAGATATCTTCCAAGTTCTAAAATATCAAGATTGCTCTTACGTTGGGTTGATCAGGGCAACTATTCAGAGCGAATAGTAGCTGACATTGTTCTTCCCTTGCTTATTGCATTGGCAAAACAGGTGAAAGTACTCTAATACAAAACGAACATTACTTTGATCCTTTCTTATAACAAGTCATTTCTTCCCTCTTACATATTTTTAGTGTAAATCGTAGTTTGATACGTATAAAAACCACAAATGGCATGTTTAGGGTAAGGAGAAATGAAAGGTTTCATTATCCATAGTCCAGAGGATATTTGTATTTTTGGTCAATTTTTTTCAGGGGATAATTTTTTTTTTTTGAACAAATAATATTATTTACATTAAAAATGAGGGAGTAGACTAATCCTTTTAATAAGCTAGCAATAATGTGGTTCAAATTCGTCTTTGACAAGAATCAAACATAAGACCTTTTACTTATAAATGAAGAGATATTAGATCGTATTACTAAGTGACATACAGAGGATAATGTTAAGCACGGTTAATAATTGCTACGCAGCTACCAAAAAGATAACAGAGGTTGAACTGGAAGAAGGTAACGACTAGTCGATTCCCAAAGGAAAGATAGGGCTGACGGGTCAACATACATAACTGTTTCGAAATTAACGAAAACTGGGAAACAGGGT
Source organism: Pyracantha coccinea (assembly GCA_028566515.2). Classification (NCBI taxonomy): domain Eukaryota; kingdom Viridiplantae; phylum Streptophyta; class Magnoliopsida; order Rosales; family Rosaceae; genus Pyracantha; species Pyracantha coccinea. The sequence goes on along the minus strand of JAOTRO020169353.1, from coordinate 7,411 downwards.
AGTGGTCCACATTTCCTACTGGGTAAATTGAACGAGAAGAGTATCGATTAACAGAATTTTGTGTTTACGGTAGAAATTGTTAATTTTGTATATCATCTTGTAAAATTTAATTTTGCCAAAAATTAATTAAAACAAATGTTTTTTTAACCAATGACTAATAAATGGATAGATGGATAATGTTATGAATGATGTTTCGCTCAGGACGAGAAATTCCTTCTCAAATCTCTTTGTAACTTATTCACAAAACTTCGTGTTGGTGATCAGACTTGTTACTATTATATATCATTTTGGAAATATTATCTCTATAAAAATAAAAAATAAAACTAAAACAAATGTTGTTTAGAATCATATGTAATAATAGACGGTCCGTTATATTTTTACCGATTTCAACGTGTTTTTATACAATCTGAAGGTTAAAGGATCTCATATTTTACTGATTTTTTTGCAAAAATGATATCACCGAGTGATTTATAATAAGGAATTTCAAATATTGAAGTTTTTTATTTTGAATTTGTGAAGTTTCTTATTAAGCTAACTCGAAATAAATATAAAGGAGCTAATACAAAGTATAATGCGTATTTAGATTCATCCATCTATAAATGAATTATGGTAATTGACTTTCATGCTAGTGGAAGTGGAGGTGGTGGCAGTCATGATGGCGACGGTGGTGACCACAGTGATGGTTGTTGGGTGGTGGCGGTTGCAAAGAGAATGATGGTGGTGCTCATGGTCATGACAAGGTGACGACGACAACGACAACAATGGTGTCACTGCCTCGGCCATGTGATGGTGACGGCGGAGATGATGGTGGTAGGTAGGGTTGGTGGCAACAGTAATAGTGGTAGAGGCGCATTGGACGTGGGCATGCAAGAAGAAATATACAGATGCTACCATAAACAAAGTGGAATTATTTCATTTGCACCAGGAAACAGGCTAATTACAAAAAGTGTAAAACAATTTGGGAGAAATATTTAAGTTCATATCCACACATCTACTGAACAAAAGGATATCTAGAGATACAGTATTCCCCTACACGAGAAGCGCCATCTCTAGCCAGAATACCTTCAAGATCTCCGATGATTCGGGCCAGCCATATCTCCAAATTTCTTTGGATTTCTTTCAAGTTGTTTCTGATCGAATCCAAAGACCGTCGTTTGTTGTGTTTGGCCTGGTTCCCCAGCTCGTCCCCATAAGAACTCTTCCCAATCTCCGTTTGTACTGCCATCAGCTTCTGTCCGGTTTCCGTTGCACGCTGTTGAAGTCTAAATGATTCGAGTAAAAATTCTGTTTGTCTTTGTGTACGAAACTCTGGGCTGAGTGTGGGTTCGGAGGGATCACTACCTTGCTGTAAAAACAAGAAAATTTAGCGAGCAACACAACCCAAATTGTAGCCTGTCAAGCATCCCCGGAGACAAGTACCGAAAATGCCACAATTCAAAACAGATAAAGAAAATGTAGAAATATGGGGCGACTGCAGAACTTGTACTTGCACAACGAAGAATTAGTTCATCCTACAAACGGGGTGCAGCGATTACTAAGGGACATCAACTAAAAGATGTCTACGGTTAACTAATTCTTTCGTTAATTCTTATTAGCAGACGTAAAATAGCATGGAAAAAGTAAAACAAGGAACATAAAACACTACCATTCTTCTGCACAGATCGTCTATCTTCCCCGCAAGAGCTTGATACCTCTTGGTCTGCTTCCTCATCAATGAAGGTACCTTGGAAAGATCACTCTTTCCAATAGTTTCCAAATTCAGTAATTCCTGTTCAAGTAATTTTAGCTTAGAGGATATTCTCGTCGACTCACCATCCAGCTTCCAAGGCGACTCCCTAGGAAATAAAGACGCGTTGATTTTTAATTAGCTGCAGAACATTAACTAGACGCCTCATAACTGATCAGCAAATAGACTGTCAAATACATACCTTGGCACAAAATGCTTCATGTGATACAAAGGTTCAAGGGATTCATACTGTCCATCCTGCATAAGGAGGACAAAGGATAAAATCAAGCTACATACCTTTCCAATTTGATAAATTCGGAGAAGAGAACATTTGCCAACATAATGGTTAGCGTTCCTTAATAAGAAAAACTTCAAAGAACTAAACCAGCAATGCGGTGAAAGAAGACCACACTGGATTGCGTTTTAATAGTTTCCAATTGCGTTTGACGTTTGATTATTCAGATGGAAACTCTTAAAAAGCAATTTAAGTTAAACTTTCACTTCAGAAAACAGGAGGTAAAAACAAGGAAACAAATTTGAGGAGACATGAGGGAAAAGAGAAGGACAAGCTTTCTTCTCTTTTTTCTTTCATTTTTCCAAAAAGCTAGAACAGTTGATCAAATCATTGGTGTTGGAACTTTACTACAGCGATGAGTGCCAAAAAAGGGGTGAACTTGAGATGCCAAGTTACATAATTTCGGGATAACGATTCGCTTTCCATATAGAACCAAACACATGCCTTCCAAATATCCAAAATTGCAACTTGTTTGCTAGTGACGAAGGAGACATTGCAACTCCAAATTGCAACTTGTTTGGAAGTGATGAAGGAGACGATGCACCTCCAAATTGTAATTTGTTTGCTAATATAAGATGCTAATAATAATAAGGCTTATTTTTAGCTATGCCCTTGGAACTTCATTTGTACTCTGTAACTTAAAAGTCACAATTTTACTCCCTGAAACACAAAATTCATTCTACTTTGACTCGTGAACTTTCTTCTCTCTGAAACTAATAGGTCGCCTCTTAAAGCATACGTGGGACCTAACATCTAATAAGACTATGCCACATGTATAATAAATTTAAATATAAATCTTCATTAATTGATTAGCTTGCTCACTCAAATCAAACCCACATAAGAAATTAACAGATCTAAAGCAATGTGGAGCGAATTTTGAGTTTTATAGAGACGACTTTTAAGTTTCGGGTGGCAAACAGGGATCAAAATCAAGTTTCAAGGGCAAAGTGAAGCGAACTTTGAGTTTCAAGGAGTAAAGTGATGACTTTTAAGTGCTAAGAGTTAGTCAACTGCTGTCTTTGTTCATGCAAGTGCTAAATTAACAACATAACAATCAAACTGTTAAAAGTCTTAATCCATACGAAATCGAAGCCCCAATGTGTGCAAGTAATGGAGGCAAACCTGCCACAGCTTGGAAGCATCGGCTACCAAGTGGGAGTCGAAGCCGAAGGCGACGGCATTGTCGTAGACATTGACTTCCTCCTTGCCTTGGTGGCGGTGACAGTGGTGGTCGGCGTCAACAGCCTCAGCGTCAGCTCCTCCTCCGCCTCTGGTGGCCATGAAGCCAATCATATCGTCCCTCTCCCCAACCTCCCTCTCCAAATCCCGAATCCTGGCGCTGGAATCGTCCTGGGTTTTCTCCAGCTCCAGAATCCTGGCATGGAGGTGGCCAATTTCTTGATGGGCGGCGTCGATCTGGTGTAGCAGCCGCTTCTCCTCGACTTGCCAATCGTTGCGGTGGCTGGCGAAGATCTCAACGACCCTGGCGTTGGCTTTGGAGTCCTCTTTCCGGCGGAAAGTCATGAGCCTGACTTGCTCTTCCGCCTGCCACAGCCGGGCAGAGAGCTCGCCCACTTGGGTCTGGAGCTCCTGGAAGTTGTCGGGAGCTAAAGCCAGGAAAATGCCCAGGCTCAGGCCAAGGTAGGAGCACAATAGCTTCTTCGTGTCATCTTCTTCTTCTGGCTGCTGTATTTGTAGTTTGTGCCCGTTTTCAGCCATGACTGACTGGAGAGAGAGAGAGAGAGAGAGAGAGCTTTTGGGTTTTGGGATTGTGTTGGACTGGTAAGTGAGTCGCTTTTGGGTGTCCGTGCGTGTTTGTGACTGAGAGGAAGACTCTGGTAATGTGAGTAACAGAGGAGAGAGCTCAGAGAGGGAGAGGGAACAAAAAAAAAAGCAGCTTTTGGGGTCTGGGTTTGTGTGAGTTTGGAAGAGAGGGAGCTTTTTGCTTTTGTCACTACTCAGCTGTTCTGGGATTGGGCATAGCTGCATAGGACATGTCATGTAATGTCTTTACTTTTCTGAACTTTTTATCTTCGAGGTTGAACAACATTACTGTTAATTCATTATGAAGTTTAGTTTAGTTTTTCAAGTTTAGTTAACATTACTGTTAATTCACCTATGTTATCGGTTCTAATTTTATTAGAAAAATAGTATAAACGAGGTATGAAAAATATAGTGAATGTACATAGCTTTACTCTTTCATCTTTTCATGTTTGAAAGGATAATATTTCTCTCGCTCTGCATTGTAATTTGAAAAAACCACCTGCTTATTTTTGCTTCTCTCAGCCTATTTTTGACTTATCTTATAACCAAAACAAAGATTAGGTGTTTTTGTTTGACATCACTAATTTTTATTGGACTGTATTACCTATTAGTGTAGTCTCATGTTTGTTACGTGCATGAACTTAGTTCAACGAGATTAAAGAGAATGTCTTCACGTGATCCTCGAACAACAAAGGACTGCTAATCCCGTCTTCCCCTCCATTTTTGGCCTACCTTTATTCTAATTTTTGAGAACCATAAGTTTTGAGTGGGACATGTAAAAACAAGTGTATTTGCAGAGAGGATGATATAAGTAGCAAATGAGGGGAATTAAAACAAGCTTCAAAGTTGGATATAACACATTGTTAAGCAAAATAGAAAGAAATAAGCCTTGGCCTCTCCAAAAAAAAAAAGGAGCCCTGCCATATTCCCAATCTTAAACTTTCTTCCAAACATCCGATTTGCATATTACACTTCCTTCTAAAGACCAAACTCATAAATCCGACGCTAAAAATATTTGGGCGAACCTTCTGGAGAAAACCGTGCTGAATTTTTTTTAATATTTTGAGTTTCAAAGCAGCAAAAATTCAAGATATTTTTCACTTGTGCGAGTCTGAGAACTTACTTCTGTGACTACTCGATTTTGGTGAGTTTTTATCCCGACAAAATATCTTTAACTTAAATGCCTCATCTATTTGTCATTTTACTACGGTCTAGTCTTAAGTTCGAATCTCGCCAAAGACAAATTTAAATTACATTATTACTAGCACACCCTTTCACTTAGTGTAGATAATATCGTTTGTTAAAAAAAAAGTCCAGTAATTAAGGAGATAAACTCTAAGATTGAGTATGTTTAAGTTAAAGAGATTTTGTCGGAATAACTCACAAAAGTCAAATAGTCTCAAAAGTAAGTTCCCAAACTCGCACAAATGAAAAGTATCTTGAGATTTCGCTGCTTAGAAACAAAAAAATTCAATATATCGAAAACTTCGGAAGGTTCCATCAGGAATTTTTTAGTGTAAGATTTAACTGTTTGGTCTTTGGAAGGAAGCATAATCATGCAAACAGGATGTTTGCAAGCAAGTTTAATTATGCAAACATGATTTTTGGAAAAAATATAAAAATAATCACCTACCCACTCCCCTCCCTCGATCTCACCTGCACTTTTATCAACCTAACCCTCAACCCTTCTAATTATTCAACTCACACCAAGTCTGTGTAGCGGGGGAAGCTTGTGCTGCTCTTGGAGTGCATGTTGCTGTTGGAATATGATTATGATAACATGGTTGCAATGTATAATCATGTATGAAAGTACATCATAATAATATTTATGTATTGTTATGGTTTACCAATATACGCATGATTCTAGGAAAATTAATTAATTAATAAAAAATAATTATATATTTAATTAGTTCATTCTAAAGAATATGACTGTTGGATATAACTGAATGATGGTATTCAACGGAAAAAGTTGTAACTTCTCTAAGAGAGGTTACAACTCCTCCAGAAAGGGTACTTCATATTTATATATTCACCAAATCCTTTTTTCTTGTCAGAGCATTCAATTCTAACGTATAATTGTTCTCACTCTCTGATTCATGTCCTCAAACCATATTGTGATTGATCAGTTTTGCGATCTTGTTCACTACCCTATTTCCATCATTGGCCTCAAAGCTAGGTTTTTCGTCAATCGTAAGTCCCAAACCTCTTCGTTAAGTTACAAATCCAACAACGTTATTACTGATTTTTACCTTGAAAAAAAATTAGGGTGGATAAGGAGAATATTGAACCAACATTTTGATCAAAAGTTCGGAGTCGGAATCTGAGAGCTTTTCTGCATAACCACAAAACTAAAGCGAACACCAAATTGTTCAAACATTACAAACTATTTGAAATCTCATCCTACAATCCTTGTGAACCAGGTTGAATTAACCCATATTGAAACTCGTTCTCTCCTTTGCACTGGTTCAATTGCCAGAGAATAAAGAACCGTCTGAAATTTGCGCTAATTCATCGTTCCAATTCGTCATGAGTCGCTGCCTAAATTCAATTTTCAAAATTAAAAATGTAATTCAAATTTCAGATCCTACTCCGGTGTTTCGCCGTTCACACCTTCTGCCGTGTCTCACCGTAGCATCCTACTCCGGTGTTTCGCCGCTCACACCTTCTGCCGTGGTCTCACCGTAGCATACTCCCAAGTCATCGCAGACAACAGTCTTATCCTCAAGGCGAATCGTTTTTCAGCCGTGAGTCACTTTCTTTCGTCTGAGAAATTAGTTAGTTCGCAGCCTAGTGGAAAGTCACAGATAGATGAAATGATTCGCTTTGGAGGGTAACTTGTTGCCTGCAATGCCTTGGGATGCTGAGACCACGGCGGAGGGTGTGGACGGTGAAACCCCAGAGTAAGGTGCTGACGATGAGACCACAGAGGAGGATATTCTGGTGTGTTTGATGTTGCAAATTTTGTTTTTGACTTGAATTTTCAACTATCAATCGGTTTTCTGAGTAATTTTTCAATGAGTGTAGATTGGTGAGTGAGACACTATGAACTAGTCGCGTTGGCGATGGTAGATATTTCGGATTCGGAGACCAAATTGAAGGAAATAGGGCAACGCTAGATGATTTTAATGGATCGACGATGAGGGTGCAATGCCGTCGATGTCTCTTGTATTGGACCGGAAGTAAAATATTGGCACAAACTTATAAAATAAGTACAACTTCAATATGTGTGTGTGTGTGTATATATATATATATATAGTATGTAATTACTAAATTGTTCATTTTTTTTTAGTTTTGCGTAGTTTTGATGAGAGGGTTAGAATAGTAATTTTATAGAATTTTTGGTTGATAAACAGAGTTTTATTAATGGGTAGTTTAGGGGTGTAGTCAAACTAAGATTTTAAAGGATTTTAAAAGTGATAGATTTGATAGGATTTAGGATGATTTAAGATTCCCATAAAATTCATATGGATTTTAAAGAATTTGAATGGATTTAGTTTGTAGATTTTGATGGATTATGGTGGATTTTCATATAATTGTTTGTTTAAAAAAAAAAAAAAAATCTTTCCTCTTGCCCTGCTGTACGATAGCCAATTTATCCCCTCTCTTTTCGGGTCCCATTCCACACA
>JAOTRO020169313.1:0-12564 GCA_028566515.2 Pyracantha coccinea | reverse complement strand
TAATAAATAATAATAATATTTTAATAAAATTGACTAGGCTATTTTTTGTTATGGGTGGAGATGCTTTAGCCTATTACTATTCATTGAGGTCTATTACTGTTCACTTGAGTGGATAAATGCGCTGGGTGCTGGCGCAAAGTATTTAGGGGTGGAATTGCTCTTATATTATCTTATCTTCTATATATAAAGCCAATGGAAAAGGAAATAGTGATTTTAGTGTCACCAAGCTTCAACAAAACGATTTGGACAAAAATACCCCCAAGATAAAAAATTTCAAAGGCATCCCAAAATAATGCATCAAATAAGGTAGGGGCATTTTTGTCATTTTAATAGTATTTTTTTAATAATTAATTTTTTATGGTTTTTTTTAAAAAATTAATACCTCACAATAGGCTAGCAATACTGTGATTCAATTTCTCTATTCAAACACGTTCAAAACATCTTAAGAGGCGTGTAATGCCAATTATAAAAAATGTCATTCGCACGCGCATAATAATGTGATTAAATTAGTTGTCAAATGATTATTTTTTTTAACAAACAATATTATCTACACTAAGGGGGAAGGGGATAGGCTTAGCCTCACAATCGGCTAACAATAATGTGATTTGATCAGTTGTTTATTAAGTATTATTTTCTCTATTTTAAACACGTTCAAAACATTTTAAGAGGCATGTAATGCCAGTTATAAAAAAAGTCTTTCACATGCAGGTAATAATGTAAATAAATTAGTTGTCAAATACAGTTCCTTAGTCGCGCAAAGTCAAAAAAACGTAGCGCAAAAATTAGCCCAACGAACCTTCGTCGCTCACAAACCGTCGCTCCAAGGCAGTGACAGTAGGGTTTGCACGACGAAGAAGTGACATGCGTCGTGCAAAACCACTTTGTGCGACGCAGGCTCCAATGTCGCACAAAACCACTTTGCGCAATGCATATCACTTCTTCGTTGCGCAAACCCTTTTTTTTTGGCAAAAATATTTTTTATTTAATTTTTAATAAATATTGTAATTAAATCCTAAACAATAATTAATAAACCAAGATAAAGTCTTTAATTATAAAATATATGAAAATGTATGTACATGTCCGAACAAAAGAGAAAAAACTATAACAAGTAGTCTTCTAGGTTTGATACATCAGGTTATGGGGTATAGGTTGGGAAAGTGGCTCGGAGGTCGAAAATGGAGCAAGATCAGGTAATGGAGTCGGGATTTGGAGGCCGGACATCTGTAAGGCCTGTAAGATCATGCTCATCTTCTCGTCCTGAGCCGAAAACTAGGCTACAATCTAGGCTTCCCGAGCATCCCAGGCTACTTCCTTGGCCGCACTGAGCTGCTGAACCGACATTGATGACGTCAATGATGCGGGCACCTGTGATGCCTTAGGAGTAGCCTCAGTAAGGGGGTGTAGGCTCCCCAATCAATGGAGCACTCACGACTGAAGCAGTAGGTGCTGAAAATGCGGGAGGCGCATTGGTCACACCTCGACGACGAGTGATCAACTTTGACATCTATACAATTTTTGAACCACAAAAATATAACATTAGAAACTAATTCTCTCTGGCATTTGAAACTAATCAATTAGCAGGCAAAGTAATATCATATCCTTTCTTGCATTTGTTCACATATATATAAAGTAGTATTGCATACTAATTCAAAAGTAGTTTTGGTTGATCAACTCCAAACACATGGTTTACTTGAAATAACTGAAACAATAAATATAATCAAGGCAAGACAGCTATACTATACAAAGAAGCTCAATGAAACTAATACAATTAACATGAATTAAGGAACTGCAGTGTTGTGTTGTGTTGTGTTGACCAACTGAACTAATCAGGACAACTTCTTCCAACACCCATTGATTTATTCAACTCAAACTAGTCTGTATAAAAATATTTTTAAAAATTAAAACAAAAAAAAACCCAACAGAATACCCACAAGGATGAAGGATGTCATTTCAAAAACTATATAACAAATTACCTGAATAATCTCTTGTCATTTTTTTTCTTCTTGTTTGGTCTCCAACACTCCAAGTCTCCAATCAAAGTGAGAAACGTTAGTTCATAAAATCGATATTTCCAAGAGGCAACAAGAAAAGAGCTGAGAAGAGTGTGTCAACTCGGTCTGTGTTTCCTTATCTGGCGCTATGTCTATATATATATATATATATATATATATATATATAGACACACACACACACACATATATACATACAAGCGCTGCGCAAAACATATATTGCACCCAATATCGTTTTCAATCATGTTTATCACTTTCTCATGGAAACCTTACATGCTTTTCTCTAGCAGGTACCCTTTCAAAGAAATCTTGAGACTTGCAACTTGCACCAAGGGTAGATGGGCAACCGTAGAAATTACCACAATGCATTAGAACATGTTATCATAAAGAAAAAGTAACACCCTAAGATAGAAGAACTAAAAATTCTAAACATGCTATGAGGTTATATTAGCTTCTATGGCCTTCAAAAATTCTAACAAAAAAGATGATATAAGGATGCGAAAGAAGCTATACTAACTGAACAGATTGCGTTTGTGATAAATTCATACCAATCGACATGGAGGGTGTAAAAAAGGGGATCTTATCAACTTGTAATAAGCTCATGAGCTTAGACTTCAACGTCGTCGCGCATATTTGTACATTTCATTTATATTTTTGGTTAAATAAATAGATAAATTTCTTTTTTTGTTAAGGGAAGCTTTGTTTGTATACAAAATAAATACCATTCAATAAATATCATTACATTTACATCACAAGTTTTCATTAATCCTCGTCTGAACTAGAATAAATATCATCATTATCGTCAGATTCAGACTGTCATTGCTCCTTGTCTGTAGGCACGTCAACATCGTCATTCGCGCGCTCGGGTGCATTGTATCACTGTAGATCCCCGAGGTCAATCATAATGGAGTTGATCGGTATTTGGATTTCCGGACCTCTAGCTACTTGATACAGTTCTTGTACAATAGTTATATCCCGTAATGTTTCTACACCAAGTTCCGTAGAAGTCTCAATTTGTTGGTCAGCAATGTCACCATAATCATCATCGTCAGTAGGATCTTGGTCCGGAATATCATACAGCCCTCTGGGCTCAATCTTTTGAACTATTTTCCATCCATTCCTGCTCTTAGGGTCATCTATATAGAAAATTTGTTTGGCCATCATTGTCTAAATGTAGGGGTCGTCAATATACCAACATCTGTTAGTGTTGACCGATAGCAAACCATCGTCTCACTTAACACCTCTAACGCTATTGGGTTTGTATCAAACCAGCGACACTTAAACATGATAACTTGACAGCGGTCTTTGTAAATCAATTACACAACACTCGTCAATTTTCCATAGAAATCAATGTCTACAATGCCGCCCGCACCCGGGACCTGTGCCCCACTATTTTGTGTACACAGCTTGTCATCGCGATCAGCTGCCAAAAACTTGATGCCATTTACATGACAATCTAAGTATAATTCTGCGCTTAGGGGCCCAATAGCCAAGTTGTACAATTCTTCAATGTAAGTGGGTGAATTCATGTCCTTCAATTTCTTCACCTGAATTAATGATAAAAAGTTGACATGTTAGTTTACCATTTAAAATTATGCAAATAACCCAAAGCACAAACAACTTACATTTTCATGAAATCAACGAGGAAATAATTCATAGTGCTTCTTGGCATATAAATGTGCAGGATGTTCCCGCTTCATCAAATCTTCATGCTCATCTAGGTAGGTAATTGTCTCGTCATAATTGTTAAGTACAAACCAATTTGCTACCTCCATGTCCTTTTTGTTAAACGACTCCCCTCTAATTGGTTAGCCAAAGGGTCATGCAATTTGGGCAAAAACAGAAAGTTTTTCACTTCTCACACCACCGTCATTATTGCGTTGTTTTCGATTAAACATAGTCTCAATGTCTTGTAGGTACATTGCACAAAATGTAAGCGACTCAAATGCAACCCATGCCACCACAATTGATCCTTTGTGTTTTGCCCTGTTCCGTACACTCTTTTTTAATTAACCTAGTAGTCTGCATCAATAAACAAAATAACGTGTATAATTAGTCAAATCGTACATACATCACAAACTAAAGGAATTATGGCGATTGTCTACCTTTCTATCGGATACATCCATCGATAGTTGATAGGTTCGGCTAGAAGTGCCTCATCTAGCAAGTGAATCATGATGTAGATCATGCTTGTGAAGAAAGCTGGAGAAAATATTTGTTCAAACTTGCATAGCACTTCAATAATATTATCACACAACTGTTTAACATCGGACTTGCGCAAAGATCTTGTAGTTAATTGAGAAAAATATCTAGCCAACAACATAATCGACTTTACCACATCTTCGGGCAAGAGGTGTCGAATTCCCACTAAGAGAAGGCGTTGAAGTATCACATGAAAATCGGTACTCTTGAGGCCTGAAAATTTGCCTCCATCCACGTTTGCTCAATGGCCGGTGTTTGAAGCATACCCATCCGGAAACAGTACAGAAGATAGAAATTCCAAAAACTCCTTCCTCTTATCCGGTTTCACTGAAAATGATTCAAATTTCTTTGTGGCTATGTCTCCGTCCCTCGTCATCCATAAACCTGGCCTAATGCCCATTTTTTCCAGATCGATCCGAGCTTTTATTGTGTCATTTGTTTTTTCCTCGATGTCTAGTATAGTTTCGACTAGTGTATCAAACACATTTTTCTCAACATGCATTACATCGATGTTGTGTCTCAATATTAATTTGGACCAGTACGGGAGCTCGAACAACATCGTCTTGTGTGTCCAGTTCTTATGTGTGTCTGGTTTTGTCCTATTTACAGATTTTCCCAACGGAGCAAAATCCAAACGATTCACCTAAGCCAAAATTTCATCTCTGAATTCTCTGGCTCTTGGCCAAAGCTCTGTGCCGTTGAAGAAGGCTGTCTTGTTTTGACGCCACTCGTGGTCCAACGGCAACCATCTATGATACCCTATTTTCCTGCATGCCAACCAGACGTTGTGTTCTCTTTGCAAATTGGGCATACTTATTAACCTTTAGTGCTCTACCCAAACATCATAGCATACGCAGAAAAATCGTTTATAGTCCACATCATTGTTGCTCTCAAATTGAACATCTTCCTGGTAGATTTATCGTACGTAGGAACACCGTTTTCCCATAATTCTTTTAGTTCATTGATCAACGGTTGTAAATAAACATCAATAGATGTGCTTGAATCTTCTGTTATCAACAATGTCATCATCATATATTCTTTTTTCATGCACTTCCAAGGCGGCAAATTATACCGAATTACAAAGATTGGCCAAGTGCTATGACTTTGGTTTAGAATCCCAAACGGATTAAACCCGTGCGTCGCAAGTCCTAATCTAACGTTCCGAGGCTCACGTGCAAAATCGGGGTACAGCCGATCAAACTATTTCCAGGCCTCTCCATCTGCAGGATGTCTCATAACATCATCATTCACTCGTCTGTCCTTATGCCACCTCATGTCGATTGCAATGTGTGTCGATATATACAATCGCTGCAACTTGGGCTTTAATGGGAGATAACGCATTACATTTTGTGGAATCTTCGTTGTTCTATTCTGAGAGGTCATTTTAAACCGCAACGCATTACATACAGGGCATTTATCCAGCTTTATTCTCTTTGTAGAATAAAATGCAACTATTTTTACATGCGCGAATTTTTTTCATATCCCAATCCAAGACCACTCAGCACCTTCTTTGCACTTATATGATCTTTAGGCAGGCAATTGTCCTTTGGAAGCATCCTCTTGAAAGACCCCAAAAAGTAATCAAAACACTGGTTCGACATACGAAACTTTATTTTTCCATCCATCAACTCAACAATGGTCGACAACATCGAAAATCCTTCATAACTGGGGTATAATTCTTGCTTGGCACTTTTTAATAGTTTATTTATTTATTTTTCAAATGCTTCTTTGTCCATGGTGGGATGGACGTCATCTTCTACTTCCTCATTTGTATTCAAACTAGCATTTGGAAAAGCATCATTGATAATGTCAATAATTTGTTCATTTGGGTCCACAACAGATTCAAATGTCTCCATTGCTCGGGTACTGTGTGAGGATGAAGCATGTTGTATTTGTTCTCCATGATGATTCACATAGTATAAGTCTCCATCATTCCATTTATGACTAAATGGTATCGAACAGTTTCAAAATATTCAATCATTGAGTTGTTACACTTTCTATTAGGACACTAAATTTGAGTTGAACCCCTGTTGTTTGCAATTGCAAAATCAATGAACTGATTTATTCCATCCAAATTAATCATCAATACATTTGTTAGATTATGTATCCACTGTTTGTCCATATCACCTTCAAACATAAAAAATTTACGTGGGTTACAACAACTTCAATTATGACATGCCACCTTATGCCTCATGTATGGGTCTTATCTCATTCAAGAATGCACAATTACGTGATATAATTTACGGTTCCAACACATTAGAGTTCGATCGTGGGAAAACTTCGGCAGCATCTCCCTGCGGTTCTTCAAGTGCAGGACGTAGATACAAAAAACTACGATGCACCTGAAGAACACAAAGAGATGATACCAAATTTCCCACATTCAAACTCTAATGCGTGAACCGCAAAATACAACATGTAACTGTGCATTCTCAAATTGTCCAAAATTTTGGGACAATTCAAGAATTAATTAGACCGCAGTCATGCTTTCGCATCCATTGGCGAAATCTAACTAATTCTCAAATGAGAAACTAAGCTCATATGAACATTTCAAACCATTTTTTTGTACAACACAATTTAAATGATTGGAAATTAAATAAGTTAGTTGAGAAAATATACCTCCGAGATTAACGACAACTCAGTATTCAAGGCTGCTGGAAATTCCAACAGGAAGGCAGCTGCTGCAATTGCTTTGCAGCTTCTACCTTCCTGCATTCTGGTTAATTTCAGTACAGTGAAAAGATCTTTGCGCGACAAAAGCACAGTTGTGCAAAACATGCTATTTCCACTTTTGGTGCCGTCCAACCACTATTTGTCACATTTTTATAACACTTTGTGCGACTAATAGTTCGTCGCGCATTACCTTTTTTTTTAAATAATAATAATAATTCCGTTTTTAAAAAAAAATTAAAATTTTCCATTCAGTCTTCATTTTTTTCGAACCACATAAATACTTAATAAATCAAGAACTTATTTCATTAAACCATTTGTGCATAATTAAGTAATATAAATATTTATTAAAATGCATTAAGTTTAGGGAACTTTAACGAAAAGCTCCTGGTACTGTTCACTTTAACGAAAAACCACATTTTTACACAAAAAAGTCAATCTTGGTACTATTCACTTTACCCTTTATTTTGTCTTTATCGTTAAAACTCAAAGTTTTGAGCTATTTTCATTAGTTTTCCTTTAATTTTATTCAAAAATAACATTAAGTACATGTTTAAGTAAACCATTCATAATAAGAAAAATCTTATAATTCATATCTCATTATTAAATAAGCACTCAAATTAAAATAAAAAACACCATTCTACTCCTCCGCCGGTAGTTCTAGTTCTCGCTATAGTTCTGCTGCACGTTGATTATCAAAGTTCCCCTCCCGGAAATGAAACTTGAACATGTTATCGATTGCCTTCATCAGATTTGGGTTACTTTTGTCAATGTACCAATTAGGCTGTCATGCGAAAATTAATAAATTAAATTCTCACTATTATATTAAATTTAACAAATATAATTATTATTTAACTAATAACTTAACACATACAGCTAACTCATCAATCTATAGCTATACATTTATCAGTCAACATAAGACCAGCCATCCTCATGTTTTCGAAGGCAACACGCGCCTTTTGACTTTAACCTGATACACGATATGCATTGAACACCCTTTGAGCTCATTCAGTATCACGAACAATTGAGTATGCTCTTAACAATACCTTGTAAATTTCACATCCAGCATAAACCTCTCAATCATCCATTTATATGAGTAAACTCTCTCTCCTTGATCAGGCATTCCAGCTCTAATGTAGGCCATAATCATTAAGCCATACATGTTGGCATGAGTCCTATTAAATTAGGTATATAATTGTGTTTCCTAGTTTGGTTAGAATTCCTTTAATGTTACTTGTATTACAAGTTGTATTTTATATATATTGCTTCCTAGAAATTTTAAATTAGGAGGCAGCCATGGGAGAGAAATTTTAAATCATGACTAAGGCATTTCAAGATCAATAAGACACCTCAAATCATGAGAGAGAAATTTTAAATCCCCACTCATGTGTTGATTATAGTCATCATTTGGATGGGATCGATCCTACCATGATGCGTTTATGATGGATCGCTTGCAATGGATCATGAGAAGTATTAGTTTTGCCATTCTAACAAAAGCTTCGGTTTTTCAAAGTATACCTCTTTTAGGTTGGCCAAGTCGATGATTATGCCTTCAACTGCTTCTGTAGCCTGGATAACCAAACAATGGAAATTTAGTGAGTGAAAATATCCACAATTTGATTTTTGTCATACTTCAGCTTTCTATCAATATTACATACTTAAAAAGAAAGAGGTAATGCACAATGAACATCTTCATAAATTCATTATGTACTTCATCTTCCAGACTCTTTATTAGATTCTTGGTGGACTATTTCCCAACCCATTTCAAGCAGTAAATCATGCATCTCAAGCTTATCGTAGTCCGAGATAGTGATGAGAGTTCTGTTAACTGGTACTCCTTATTCACTATGGGATAAAAGCCACAGCTATCAAGAATTTACTTACAGAGTCTTTCTCCATCCCTCTAAAGAAACATGCAAATCTCCCAAGATTTTAAGTGCTAAAGGCACACCATGAGCATGTTGTATGGCAGGCCTTGATAGACGATCATAGTCTCTTATTGATTGGTTTCTTCTGAAGGCGTTCAAGAGTTGAAGAGTTGAAGAGCTTCTGGCTCACTTAAGTTCTTATGCTTATTTACAGCATCAGCTCCACTTAGTGATTACAAAATGTTTGTCAATCTCACAATCGAAAACCCCAATACGCCCAATAACTCTCACATACCAAATAAGCAAACAAAGCGGGTAATATAGTGATTAATTTCCTCTCTTGGAGTGATTGCTAACAAAGAGAGGCTGTCGGCTGCTACTTTCTTTTCTCATAATCTGCTTTGAACAAAAGGGCTACGAAAGAGTCAAAGCAATGCATGTTCACTTACTTTCAAATTGCAATTAACATACTTTAACCGCACAAATTTCATAATCCCAATTGTTCATGTTCTTGAACATATATATGGCCAAACATAGTTATGGATGTTAGCTATGACCAAAATCGTAGATTTGTTCGATACATATGGATAATTAACAATCGCCAGCTAATCTTGATAAAGAAAATGGACATTTTCAAGTATGATACTTATACAGTAAAAATACTATAATAGTGAGTGCATGTGAACTTAAACTTACTTATAATTTTGCGAATCCCAACCGATTAATGGTGGCTCTAGTAAGAGCGGACCTCCAGCTCTCCACTTCCTTCACGCCAACATTACAATGACGTTCATGTTTAGCAAAAGCTTCTGCAGAACTTCCTCTGAGTTTTCAAATATGATGGATCGACTTCGTAGAAAATAGAAACCACAATCCGCTTGAGTGCATCCATGCATTCCATTATATGGGCAAGTTTATTCAAACACAACGTCAAAGAAGCATAGTTTTTGGAAAAAACCTAAGACCGAAAGCCTTGAGTTGCTAATAGCTGCCAGGAGCTCCAAAATGCCGTTGCCTTTTTGAAGCTCTTAGGCGTCGATGAAGGTGTTGTTTGCTTTCTGATCCAGAGTTTTATAGAGATGACCAATGAAGAAGAAGCAGCAGCCTTGAGTCCTAAAATTCAAGAACACATTGTATTTCCAATGACTGTTGGATGAAGATGAAGAAGAAGCAGTAACCATTAACATCCATGGGATCGATCAGAAAGTACTCTGTAAGCGATGATCAACTAGCCTCATATACTGCAAGGACTGAAATGCTAGGATGGAATAAAAAGCAATAATATAGACACACATTGAAATTAAATCATGCCGAATAGAAAGAAGAAACAAAACTCCAGTGCATGATTCAGAGTGGAGGTAGCCAAACTACAACAATGAGGCTTCACACCTTGTGCACTCCATCCTTCCGCACCAACCCTCCGAATTCCGGAACCGCCCGCCAGGATTTTGTAGTGAAGGTGATCTTATAAGATAGCTTTTGATTTCCTCTGGTGAAGTTAAACATCTGAGGCACTACTTTCACATAAGCATATTTCAACTGCGAAACTATAGCATGGTAATTCAAAACCGCTGAAGTGAACTGCACTTCAATTCCAAAAAGTAAAGGTGAAATTTTGGAGTTCATGCTGAGGATGGGTTAGGGGCATTGGGGTGTGCTTGCAGTGGACTGAGTCATGGCAACTTATTCATTTGGTGGAATTGTGAATGACTATGTGAGAGACAGACATTGGTTGCTGAGGGGACTTTGAGAGTATTTGGGGAGGAGTCAAGGAGAGTCAGGAAAACTTTGTTAACATATGTCCTCAACCAATAACTAGAGAAATTGGCTGGACATATGTGTGAGTGTGACATATGAAATCTAGTCTGGCTAACTGGCTAAGAAATCCAATAAGACAAAGTCAATCAAGTCAGTTGTAAGCGAGCATACAAGTAAAACTGGCATCACTATCACTGGTGCACAAAGACTGGCGGAAAAACGTAAAGGGAAACAATCACAACACAACATGTACCAAGTAATCTGTCCACAGATTGGGAAATTTTAACAGTTTGAGTTGTTAACTTTCGGTTGTATTTTATAAGGCAAGGTGGACGTCAACTATGCAAGCTCCGTAAAACTTAAAAGGTTGTGTAGCATCTCTTGTTTTTTGTATTGAATACCATGGTTTTACTCAGAGAGGCTTCATTTCTCTTTGATTTCCTTCATAGAAAAAGATGCTTAAATTTACAACTACCTAAGTTAGCTAATGAATGCAGAGTCTGCTGATGATGCATACGACAAGCAATTGAAAATCCTGTCATTATACCCCACTTACACCGAAAAAGGAATCTAATCTAGAGTAGACTAATACAGTCATTTGGACATTAACACAATGAGTTTGCGACTATTTCTGAGTTTTTCAGTTGGTTTCTGTATTTTGAGAGCTCTTGTATTTAGGTTTTGGCTTTTTGGCGTATTTCTTTCTTCATCTTTCTTCCTCTAACAGGTACTTTATCAGTATTTACTTACTCGTATGCATTGGGAAGTTGGCACTTGTTCAGTTACCTATTATTGTATTAATCTGTGTCTGATGAGTCAACTATAATTTTATCAATTTATGTTGTTTATGGACATTGGTCAGTAAACAATTCTGGATTCTAGTTCAGGAGTATGATCATGTTCCTAACTTCCTACTAGCGATAACGTCCTTCTCCAAGTACAGATACTAGAAATATACAAATCCAACCTGAAACTACCTGAACCATGCAATTCTAGCGTCTATGACTGTAGCATTACTTGGTACAAGGGACATTCTTCTGAAGAGAGAGACGAAATCGTTGAGGCTCTTATTTATTCCTCCTCTTGTTGTGCCCTTTTCGACTACTAATTCCAGATGATCCAATCTCATACTTCTTCCCTGAAAAAGCATGTGTGCCAAACTTCAAAATTGGCATAAAAACCGTAAAGGGAAGCAATTACAACACAACACGTACGAAGTCATCTGTCCACATGATGGGAAACTTTAACAGCTTGAGTTGTTACTTTTCGATTGCATTTGTTAAGGGGAGATGGATGTATTGAATACCATGGTTTCACTCAGAGAGAGACTTCATTTCTCTTTGATTTCCTTCACAGGCAATGGTGCTTAAAATTTTACATCTACCTAATCTACACAAATTCAGAGGGAGATGAAAGGAAAAGCAAAGTACCTTTCGCCCAATTTGGGGAGCACCGGTGGCATTGGAAAGTTAGCAACGGGAACTGACATAGCAATAACTTCACAGTATCTGCACAAGCACAAACCAAAAGTACAAGAAAAGCAGCACATAAGCTCTTGAAAATTTGAAACCCGCCAAACCTGAACAAAAAGATTGGCAAACAAATGCATTCCACATGTAGAGATATATACCTCTCCCTATGACTTGGAAATGCCACCTTTTTGAGATGGGATCCGGCGGTGGTTAGCCGTCTGACCATGTCGCATGAATTCCATCAAAGCCGCCACACTGGGCGTAGTGACCGATTGACTACTTCAAAGCAGAGCTTCACATCCATGTGTTTATCAGCAGAATGTACCCTTAGGCTAAATAGCCAAAATGGTGCCTGAAATTTGCATAATCAATAGAAATGGTCCCTGAGATTATCCACCATCCATAGTTTTGGTCATTTCGTTAAAAACTCTTTGGGCAATTTTCAAAGCTTCATAACTCAATCGGTTCTTAACCAAATTCGACCCATAGTACATCAAAATGAAGATAAGAAAGTGTAGAACAAGATTATACCTATTTGGAAGCCCAATGGTTTCCGGATATGGCCGGAAAATAGCCTGAAAAGTGACT
>JAOTRO020169273.1:0-12573 GCA_028566515.2 Pyracantha coccinea | reverse complement strand
TGGCTTCTTGTGATTAATAAATGTAATTTCACTTAAGATGAACACTACGTGTTAAGGGTTGCATGGTTTTTCAAAAGGTTTTCATAAAGCATAATGAGTTTTTCATGTTTAGATTTGATCCGCACGTCTGGACGGGTTGCATGTTAGATATACATTCTATGTTGGAGGTTCCAAGTAGAATATGAATTAAGAAAACTCCTTCAGAGTGGCATGTGTAGATCATTAGTAATTGATAAAAATTCATAGGATTGCTAGGTGATGGTGAAACCCTAGTGCTTTCTTAATTTGATTTTTCCAAAACTGGTTCTTTCTCTTACATCTTTAATATTGCAGATTAGTCTCTTTTATTAATTAAATTCGTTTGGAATTTAAGTTCGTTATAAAATCAATCATCCCAATTTCTATTTTATAATAATTAATTAGAATTTGATTTGTTTCGAATTATTTAATAATTTCTGTGGAGAACGACCTTGCGAGAAGTATTTATACTACAACAACCTTGTTATTCTTGCAAGTATTATTGGAGTTTTTATCTTTACTTTTGTAGGTGGTAAAAATATCTATCAATAAGCTTTCTAGAAAAGTAAAATGCGAGTCATCGATCAACCTTCTAAAGAGAATATTGTAAGAGAAGCAAGGAAGAAGTTTTTCAGCTAAGGATCTTTTCAGTCCCATGATGAGGGCTTGATGAATCAGAAAGTGTATCATGATCAGGTGTTTAAACTCAAACTCATGCAACATGAGAGGTGAACTCTTCTTACTTAACAAGCAAGCGACTTTGAAACTAACAGACCAAGAAAAATAATGCGAAGATATTTTTAAACAAGAACCAATTAAGGAAGACTGGGGGTTTGCCTATGGTGCCAACCTTAATTAATACTTAGTTTGAAAAGCCTAGTAGCTCTAAAACCAGTATTTGTGAAGATCAAGATAAGTGCAAGAGCTCTAGTAACAGCGAATGACTGAGAACTTTGCAAGCTTGAGGACAACGAAAGCTTTAAACTTGAAAAGGATTGTGTGAAATGATATCTTCGAATACAGTTTTAGCTGAGAAGCTCTGTCAAAGCCTAATGACCAACAGCGTTGTCTTAACAGTTTGTGGGATTATGATCTTCCTTGGGCTCTTACAACCATCACCAAACTCGTTCGTTGGCCTAAGGTTTTCAAACTATACCTTCCTTTTGGCTGGTTCCCTAATCAAGGCTTTGTTATCATGGTTCTACACACATCTTGGATTAGCTTCCTATGAGCGAATTCAACCCAAGGACAAAAGAGGGCACACTAAAATACACAGAGAACAAGAAAATGCGTTTGTGCAGACATATTTACTCAAGGACACCTTAATCAAAGTACTTCAAACTGTTATATGGTGTAGATAATTCCACATCAGAAATTTAAAACCTAGCGTACCAATAAAGAAATTCAGTGAAAAGAGCACTAAATAACAGAAGGCCTGGTACGTTGAACCACAGACATGCAATCAAACAACAGAAGGCCTGGTACATTGCTTCTCTACAAAGTTGCATCATACAGAAGATTTGTTCCACTCAAAGATCTAAATTGACACTGAGACTTTCGTTAATGGACTCCTCAAGTGAACACCAAAAAAGATTTCCCTTGGATCCTTGACTGGGATACTGGCAGCACCATGATACTGTGTCGGTTAAAGATCCTTATTACCTAGCTTGAAGTTGTTAACAAGTGAACCAATTTCATTTATTATTCTGTGAACCTGTGTACAGAATATCACCAAGAAAGAAATTTTTTCGAAGAACTGGAGCCCTCAAAAATAGAAATTTATATAAGAAAGCAGTTATTCTTTTCTTTGTGGATCTGACCACATCATTTAAGAAGCAAAAAGAATAGAAAACATTAAACAGCTTCTTCTTACCTTGCCACATGTGAGTATGCAAGCAATTGCATGGCTTGCTTCGTGCAAGAAGACCGTGATGAGCTTAAAAGGCGTGAGTAGTATTGTCCTCCAAAGCTATAACAGTAAGAAAAAACTTGTAGATCAAAAGGCTAACTGGATCAAGTAAGTGCTAAACCAAAATGGAGATTGATTAAAAATAAAGGCAAAAAATAACGCAAGATATTTAGCCAAATAAACATGGCACTCTACAAATCATGTAAGATTAGCCAAATAAATTCTAAGTTAATCTGCTATATTCATATCCTTCCATTCTCATCAAATCTCCTCGCACAACCTGAAACAGCACTACGAACGTTCCCAAATCCTCTAGGTGCATTGGCAATGATCTTATTGACGGAGTCCCTAGTTACACATGGCCAAACCATCTTGGTCGCATTCTTTCATCTTTCCCTGATTGCTTATCTTTTATTCACACATTGATTCTAATATCAAATACATACTCTTGTTTGATAACCATTTAAAGAAAAAAATACCGCAAAAATGTCATTTCCAAAGTGACATTTGGTTTGGAGGGAAAAGAAAAGAACATATCTTATGAAAAGTCATAATTTGGAAGCTACTATCAAGTTCTAACCCCATTCCGATATTCTATCCACCAATAGCATCATGCATTATTAAGCTGGTTAGCATTACTTCCCCACAACAATCATTAACCAAAAAAATACCAGTGGAAACTAAAAACGGGGTTTCGGAAATCAACTTTGTTAGTCCAAACCACTAAATCAACAAGAAACTGAATATAAACCAACACAAATGTTAAGAAAGAAAATCAAACGAACGATAATACGTTGGGCCTTATATTTTTCATTTTTAGGATCCCAATTCAATTATCTGGTCAACAAGTGGACTACAACCCCCTTAAGCTTCACGTTCAAGAAACCATAGCCAACACACCGGAAAGACCACTCTTAAGCTTTCTTTCTACAATTTACAGTTTCCTTTCCAGGGAAACAAACAGTTCAATTATCTGGTCAACAAGTGGACTATAACCTCCTTAAGTTTCAAGTTCAAGAAACCATAACCAACACCGGAAAGACTATTCTTAAGCTTTCTTTCTACAATTTACAGTTTACTTTCCCGGGAAACAAACAGTTTCTGTGAATTGAAAAATAAAGGGAAGCAGATACCGCGAGGATTACAACTGTGAAGACTCCCATAGTCACCAGGAAGA
The DNA here is from genome assembly GCA_028566515.2 of Pyracantha coccinea. Classification (NCBI taxonomy): domain Eukaryota; kingdom Viridiplantae; phylum Streptophyta; class Magnoliopsida; order Rosales; family Rosaceae; genus Pyracantha; species Pyracantha coccinea. Next base: position 9,469 of record JAOTRO020169273.1, on the reverse strand, counting down.
CGACCTGATCATGCTTGCAACAGCTCTTCAGCTCCCAATTCGGCATTCTTCAAATCCAAGAAATCTGAGAGACAGAGAGAGCAGGAAAGGCACAGAAAAGTGTTGTTCTTTTGTCTCTTCACTTTGTTTCTTTCTTATATTGGTCAAATATTTAAGTAGATACAGTTGGTATTTTCTCGTTGAAAGAACGTACTGGTAGCAGCGCGTTTACAGCAGTTTTTGAACTTTAGATCAATCTAACGGTATCTAGGCTTACTAACTTAAATCTCCGTTTCACACTAAAAAAGATTGGGATTGCTGGATTTTTAGAAACTGCTTAAAAATTCAAGAATTCAAAGAAGGCTACCGAATTTTTTACCAGTCAGCCCTCTTATTTTCAATCGTCGATGGTGTCCAAACGAAAACATGTCATGTTTTTTATACGCCAAAAAAATAGAAAATCTCAGAGAGATGGAGAATCCTTCTTCTTGAACGCGTGAGTCGTGGAAGACAAGTTTGTTGTTTGCCGATTAGAAGAGGTTGAATGCGTGAAACTTTATTTAAAATAATAGATAAATAAATAAAGAGAATTATTATTGGCATCCAATTGGATACAATAGGGATTTATGCTCATAAATTTATTTACCGTTAAATTAATCTAAAGGCTCATATGAAAGAGATCCTCACAAATCCTCAAAATGAGAACTTTAGGTGAGCGTCATTGTTAAAGCATTTTTATTGTTTAATGGTGTAACAATTTCATTTCATTTCTTATTTTTCTAGTTTCCTTTGGAGGGAAGACAAGAGTAGGTCATGGCTGACTTTGGTCTTTCTTTTCTCAAATGTGCTTGGTTATTGTGTTAACCAAATTTCACCAACTAATGATATTGTCGCTTAGAGGGATTTGTCTCTTGCACACACGCATGAAGGATGCAAGTAGATAGAAAGGTCGAACACAATTGAGTAAAGAAAGACCAAATACCGCCAAACTCACCAAAGGGTTGAAAGGGCCAATAACATGACAAAAATCCAACATTGTCGTATAAGATGGGGTACTTATACCCCTTATGAGATTGAATTGTTAAAGATTTTACAACAATTTTAAATTTCAAACCAAACAAGTTTTTGAATCTTATAAGAAAAAAGAAAATTTGGAAAATAACCAAATTTTAGACCCAATATAGAATTGTAGCAATCATTTTTTTATTTATTATGCAGGTGTGGCAAATGTTGCAATTATTGCTCGGTGTAGAGGAACCCCTCTTGTTATTCAATGTTTCTCAAGTCTAGTAAAAAACATTGTAAGTAGAAGCTTGAAATTTGTATATGTGTTACCCTAAAAACTACTTACCCCACGTGGCGCGCAGGCTGAATAGCTAATAAGCTAACAACATTCTTCGAATTGATTGCTAGGCTTGCTAACTCGTCAACCTAGCTCGACTGGGAAGTGAATGAATGTTGTTGCGACTACGGAAAGGAACACGTCTCGGCCTTCGGGTTCTAGAGCTTGAAAACAAGGCTGCTAGTTCAATATTAGATTCGGCTTTCAATGTGCCGAATACTAAGTAAATTGGTAACACCTCACTCACCGAGAAGCTAATGAAGTGAGCTTTTCCAATAAGGATTCAGAGACTCCTGTTGATCGAGACTTGGATAGATAACCAGTCGCTCTCAAAGCAGTCTTATTTATTCAAACTAAAAGTGCTCATCGGTCGCCTGATTGTACGATTCCAGTGCCGTTTATCCAAACTGAAGATATCGCTGGTTGCCTTCACAGTGTTGTTTATCCAAACTGAAGATGTGTTGGTGGGAAAAACAATAAAGTAAAATTTCTCAAGAGGTTTGAGAAGATTCAAATAGAGCAAGAGTTTGCATAGAGCAGATTTGTGAGTTGATTTGAAGGGGCCTTCAAATGCTGCACTCCCCTCTCTGTTTATAGAAATGATTTACCACATGACCGAAGTAGAATCCCACTCGGATTGTAATTCTTTGATCTCTCATGTATCCATTTTGAATGGGCTTCAGCCTCTCCTACCGAATTTAGGACTCTGGACCCAGCCTTCCTTCACTCTATTCAATCTTCAATTCTCAATAGATACTCCTAAATTCTCGAAGCATCACGGGCATCTGAAGACTCCTTATTGTATTAGGATACGGCCGACTCTATCCAAGCTTACAATGAATTTGACTCCTGATAGGACTTGACTGCTCTTCCTTGGGCCAAGCTTCTCTTGGAATTATTCCAAGTCCCTAAGACCTTTCTCTTGGGCCAAGCCCATATTCGCTTTCCGGCCAAAACTGTCAATTTGGTCCAAACAGTGTGTTTGTGCATTTTTTGTTTGTGGGAACGTGATTTGAAAGTTGGACTTGATCAAGTCTTAAAGAATAGGAAACCTAACGCAATTAAGTTAGAGCTTATTGATGCTTACAGAAAAGGAGGAACATCGAATTATGCCAATTTCACTTATATTTTTTTCCATATTGTACCGGTTTAAAGTAATCTATGTTGGTCAAGTTATTGTACGCCACTACTCTTTTGGTCGATCAAGATGGTTATTGATTCTTTATAAGGAAAGTTTTTTATACGTTGTATTGAAAATTGAATTGATTGTTAGGAAAATTATGCGATCGGGTCTCTATATTATCTATGCAACGCATCTAACAAGAAGGAGATTATAAAGCCAGAGGTGGTTGATGTCATGAAGAGATATGCTGCAGCTGAAGCAGTAAATGTCAGTTTCAGTAATCTAGCCAAGGCATTTTTGGACAAGCATGTTTCTGAAAACAACTTGAAGGCAAAGTAGGTTTTGTTATTAGATTAAGGTATTGAGTCAAATGCATGCTGATCATTGGTCTTTGTTAACATTTTTGTGTCGTCCTGAAAACTTTTATTTTTCGTTTTGGGAATCAATTGTTTCTTATTTCAAATGTTTGCATTTCATCGCAAGAAATACTTTACTGAGGTTAGATGTGGATACAAATTTGCAAGCGCAGCATTCCAAATTACTTGATCATTCTTCAAGTAGTCCGCTATTATCCTGACCCTTAGCTTTTTTTTTTCATATCTAGTTCAAGGAGGCACACAACCATAACACATTGAAGAGTATTGACTCGATAGAAGGCTTGAGGTGAAGCTTGTCTTCGTTGTAGAGTTAACATATGAAGATGTAAGAAACAAGATTCGTTTGATTTCCCCAGTCGACCTTTATTAATGTATGTGACACAGTGATTCTAACTTTTGGTATTTGAGGAATGAGACACTCCAATTTACTCTGTTAGGCACATTGAGCAAGAAATGACTGAGACTCTATAGGTAGAATTTTGTCAATCCCAAATAGTTTTTCGAATTTTTCTTTCTTTGTTTTGTTATTTTCTTACAAAAAGTTCATACATGGTTCTTCACTACTGTGTTGCGTCGGGTAGTGTGGTTGCTTTGGTTGTTTCTACCATGGTTCTTGGTTATAATCTAATGAATTGCAATGTGAAGTCATAAGCAGTTAATTGCCCTTTTGTTGTTACAGGTTCTTGGAACATCCACTAAGAAGAAGAAAAAATTTGCAGACGAGAACAAGGAAATAGAATGAAAAGAAGACTATGATTCAATCATACACAGACAAACACAAAATATGAGTTGAACGAATTGCTAGATAACCATGCACTGCATTGCATTGATGTTAACTTATGATTTTGAATGTCTCGAGAAATATCAGTAGCATCATAGATTATATATTTTGACAAAAGAATGATCACGTTGTGTATTTTCTTGTGTACGTGCTTTTGTGATATTCATGTGCACCTCTGTTTAGAGATTTCTTGAATTCAAAAAGCAATCGGAGAGCTTGTGACCCGTTATGTGTGTCTTCGAGGATGAGATGGACGGAATGGACAGAACTATTGAAATTCCGTGACTGTTAACAGAGGAGTTTTCAAGAGAAAGAGTGCAGTGCAGGAGGTGCTGAGTAGGGGTGGGTTGTTATGTCGGTTAAAATTCCTTTCTATCCCATAGAAGTATATCACATGCAAGTCATGTGATCATTTTTGTCGGAAAATTTAGTAGAGCAAAAGGAAAGCACCAAAATTATAACTTAGATTGACCACCAGACCTAATTTGAATACCCAAGACCAAAACGCAAATCGGGTTTAGTTTAGGTACAATCCTCACTGTTAAGCATATAGCCTCAATGATTACAGCGTTATAATCTGCCATTACATATGAAAAAAGTTTCCACAATCTTCCCTCTTTGTACGAAATAAGAATGTAAACAAATAAACAAAATTTCATCATGTTCCGGTGAACGATATACACTGAATAATGAGAATGTCAAAATCTTTTTTCTTTTTTTTTGAATTAATGGTCAAAATTCTGATACATACCCTGCTTCTGTGCATAAAAAGAAAGCCAAACCCGAATTAGAAATATGTACATGTCATAAACCAAAGATCACAGGCATGCCATTAAGCCACGAACACAAGAACAACGTTTAGAGTTATAAAGACAAAGTACAAGAGTCATACCTGCAGCACCTGATGAAGCCATGACAGCCTATCAAATAATTAGCCTTCTCCTCTTTAACATAATCCTTACTGTTCTCCTATTAGAATCAATATAGGACTCAACTATCCATTCAACATGTGAATAAACACAATCCCAGTTCATGTTCAAGTCCTCAAAACTCAAACCATTATAAGTAATTTCAATCCTACAAGAATTAAGATTACTCAAAGCTTATTAATGAGACTTTTCCATATCAATTCATACACTATAACCAAATACATTGTTAATTTCATACTCATACTCTAGCAAATAAACAAAATTTCATCATGTTTCGGTGAATGATATGCATTGAATAATGAGAATGTTAAATTTTTTTTTTTTAATTAACGGCCAAAACTCTGATACATACCACGCTTTCATGCATAAAAAAGAAACCCAAACCCGAATTCTTATCATTTCTTTGTGGGTTCATGGTCCAGCAGCAAAGGTAGGGTCAATGAAGTGAATTGCTCAACCACCAATTGCATACTTTTCAGTTGCTTTGTTATTCAAGCAAGAAACATCAAGAAAAAAAAAAACGAGAAAAATGCCTTTTCTTTGTAACAAGTGAGAAAATGGCTTTAATTATTTGTTTATCTTTGCTTTAGTTACCAGTTTTAGCCACTTGTCATGTGAGCAAACGCTAAAGGAAGCAACAAAGAAAAGAAAAGGTGGTATATGATATATCTAGGTATGGTATATAATTACATCTCAACCCAAAAATGCACCAATAATTTGCATTATATACCCTACCTAAGGGTTCTTGTCACCGTCCTCTCTGGGCTGCCCTACAAGTTAAGGGTTCCTTGCACAGCTACGTTCCACAAAAAAAATAAAGCTCATTGGTTTATAGTGCTGTACTGCTGTAATGAATATCGGCCTATTTGCGAATTTGGTTCTTGTTATGTAATCTTTTGTGTATGAAGCTAGGTCACTCTTTGATTACAAACAATATTATTACTTTATATAAAAGAAGTTTAAATTCAGAAAGTAGTAAATTAAAGAGGAAGACATTTATTTCACCCTATCATTTAATTATTTTTTAAATATAAATTTTAAGATACAACATCCTTATTGAACACGAGTGCAATGATATAGGCACCAAAACACAGGCAAATTACCCAATGTATTGGGCGTAGCTCATTTATTATTTATGTGCTCAAGAGCTAACAAATTCATATATAAATGAATATAGCGCTAACGACTTGTTTGAGTTTACTTTATAACGCAATCTTATGATTTGAACAGTTGGGTCTATAAAGTGCACATTCAAGGATTTCTGCAATAATTACATAATTAGAAATCATTTAACATTTTGATTGCTAACATGAATATTTCGTTGTTTATACTGTGTTCGATCGTTTACATATTTAGTAATAGTTGGATAACTAGTCGACAGTTTTAAGTGGTTTACAACAAACAAGCGAGTGCGAAGGTATTAAATTGTACTTTTTTCGAATTGAGATGAAGAGTAGAAGAGTTATAAGTGGCCTCAATGCCAAGAACATGATGCAAGGAGCCAAGATTTTTTCATAGAAAACAATCGACCAACTTGTGTGTAGGAGTGTATCATCGTGAGAAGATAAATAAAATAGAACAGTGAAAATTAGAATTATGAGTAGCAGAAATGTTCTTTTGGTAATCGTGTAACTAAGAAATACACGATTACTTATCTTTAAATTTAATATTAGACGTGCAAAATAAATATATATAAGTATGCACACCGAGATAAAATGGTATGCGGAAATCATTTCACACTCACAAATACGGATAAATTATAGGCTTTAAACTTTAAAACCAATTAACGGATTTAATTAAAAAATGATTTTTTAATTGTTTATGAAAACTGGTTGATGTGGTACATAAGGTATACAACAACACGTGGGATTGGCTGCATATTTTTTAAAACGCCACTCTGCTCGGCTGTATATAAGGTATAATCTTCATTTATCTACAATGTGAATTCTCTATAAAAGAAAGATAAGGGCTTGAGTATGATAATATTAACGCAGTGGTGGTGGTGCTGTATGATAATAGGAAGAAAGTTTCAGATATGAATATGAATTTTCTTGCTTGAGAAATTTGACCTCGACCGTGTATTCTTCTTTTGGTGTCTATATTATTCTTTAATTATATATTTTTTTTAGGTTTGAACTAATATAATTATTCTTTAATTATACTACTTGACCTCAGATGCAGTTTCTTCAGAGCCTAGCAGCAACACTTATGAAGATGGGGACCATCACTGTAATCTGTCAAAGATTTTAGAAAGATGGGACACCGGGTTACCATTAGCCATACAAATGCGGTTCTCCTCTAACGTGGGATCCTTATTCTTCAATATGTTCCCTTACGTGAGATCACCACAAAGTGAATCACACCTGTAGGTATAAATTTAGAAAATTAATTCATCGGAGGCATAATTAGGCCGTTGGTAATTAATATAAGTCCTCATGGAATTCCAAAAACAGTGCACACGGCATTATCTGCGGAGGCAAACCCATACACATTGTGTGCTTAATATTAGCGTACATTTTCACCTTTTGTTTTATTTTAACAGTATCTTAGGTCAATATTGTTATAGTGAACTAAGACATAAATCATATATGTATAAGGATGGAATGTAAAATTTATAAGACATACGAGAGAAGAGAGGGTTAATGGGCTTTTTATCATTTTAAGAAGAAAAAAACTCACTTTAAAGTTAAAAACAGTGTTGTTTCCCTTTAAACATATAGACTTTTCTCATGTTTCTTCTTCTTCGCCGTGAGCTACCATAACCAATTCTGCAACTAATATTTTTTGTGCTACATCTGCCTATTGATGATTTTAGATGAAGAGTGAGTGATAGAGTTGGTTGTGGTGGTGAGTTGATTATTATTCACTGTAGTACGATTCGACATCATATCAAGTGACATAAATTTACTATTTAAGCATAGTCAAATTCTTATTGAGACCACCTTTTTTTCCCATGCCACAAACTTAAGGGAGGGCACGTGCCCTCTCTGGCCCTTAATAAGATTCGCCCATGCACACGTGCAACCAATTTTACATCTATCAAGCGCAAAATCAAGATAATATGGTAAACACAATAATTCGGACAAAAACAAGTTAAGACCCAATTCAAACCTTGCCAAACAACGTGCTTTTAGACAATGTACACGAGCATAGTTTTAGTTTCTGTACAGCGGATAATGGTTGGTTATGTGTCTTCAGAAGTTGACCCAAAAAAAAAGCATCATGAAAGAACTTGAAGGCTCAAATATGTTGCAGAGAAAGTAATGGAGAATTAAAGTAGGCCTTAATCCACTTGCATGATTGGAATATAATTGCATGTGACAAATCCAATTATCATCTTTGCTTTTTTAGATTAGGGTCACAAGTCGATTTCCTATCGTGATGGTATAAGGGAAAGAAGAACTTAGATGCCCTGCATGCCCATAAAATTGCTTTTGGTTATATCTGCTCTTGAAGTTTACGTGCATGTGTACATAAGCCACAGTTATGATCACTGAAAACCTTTACAAATTACAATGCTTTGGAATGTACATACTCATTCTAGACTTTTAGTTAGTGATAGTAAGTTCAAGTATTATATATATATATATATGTTCTTGTGAAGTTTTATTTATTTATTTTAATTTTTTTTAGTACAACGATATATGTTACACTAAGAGGAGGGGGAGTTAATTCGGCTAAGCCACACAATGGGCAACCTAATTTGGTATCGAATTCGTCATCCACGAGATTCAAAACCTAAGACATCTCACTCACAAGTGAAGAGGTATATCACCACACCGTAGTACTGAGTGACTCTTGTGAAGTATTTTTGCCCTTTTGTTTTTCATATAATTTTGAATCAACAGATAAATAAGAACTTTCTCCAGCGTATACATTGTGCACATCTTTGCCTAAATAATGTTTTTTTGCGTCTTATATTTTACTAACGTATTTGACGTAGGAGTACTAGAAGTGTAGCTCAGATTGATGAATTCCGGCATAAATAGTGTTTATGGAGTTTTTGCACTTCACTTTCTGTCGAGGACATCTTTTCGTAAACAGAACGAAACTCGTCGCTTTGCTATGGCCTAAGATGGATTTCAAGGGTTTAAGATCGATTTCTTGGGTCAAAAACATATTTTAAATATTTTGTCTATTTTCATACTCTCCTGTTTTAATTCTTTTTATTGTTATAAGGTTGTGTCACTATTTAAACAACTTTTATGGTTATATTTCATGTATCCTTTCATTCTATTCTTAAAAACAAGAGTTCTCTCAATTCTTTACTCTTCTATACCTTAATACTACATTCTAAAAAGAATTTGAACTACATTATTGTTACTTGTAAGTGAAAGATCTTAGGTTGACTCTCGCCCAAAAAAGAATTTGAACTACATTATTATGACTGACTCATTATGAGGCTAGTTTACTCTCTCACCCCCCCCCCTAGTGTAGAAATATATCATTTGTTAAGAAAAAAAAGTAATCATTTGTCCCTCTATCGATAACTTCCACTCACTATCCCTACTGAAAGTGGTTTTTGAAACATGATAGTTAAAACATGGAGAAATTAGGTTCTCATCCTTCATTTGGCTACTCCATTGATTAAAATCTCATTCATTTTCAATTTTTGATCAAAGTATTTGGGTATTAATAACATCATTAATTATTTCAATAATAAAATATTCTTTTATTTCTAAATATATTCATTTAATGTTAAAAATGTTACAATTAGTATATTTATATTTATATTTATGACTATATTTTTTATCATATATTTTTAGTTTTAGTTTTAGTTTTTAATTTGTAATTCTTTTTTAATTTGTACCAATTTTCTTTTCAATTTTAATTTGTACCCATATATTAATTTCTTTTTGTACCCATATTTTTTAAAGTTTATTTGTATTTGTACCCATATATTTTTTTTATTTGTACTTTTTATTTTGCTAAATGTAC